>JAKCPI010025998.1:0-42055 GCA_023213315.1 Euborellia annulipes | reverse complement strand
GGTATTTTAGACCTCAAAAAGTTCAATCACCCCCCCGACCCCCCCCTAAAATTTATTTTTTATTCGATTTTAATAAAATTTAAAATGACGCTTTCTTAGGGTGTAAATAATTGAAAAATGGTATTTTAGACCTCAAAAAGTTCAATCACCCCCCCTGACCCCCCTAAAATTTATTTTTTATTCGATTTTAATAAAATTTAAAATGACGCTTTCTTAGGGTGTAAATAATTGAAAAATGGTATTTTAGACCTCAAAAAGTTCAATCACCCCCTGACCCCCCCTAAAATTTATTTTTATTCGATTTTAATAAAATTTAAAATGACGCTTTCTTAGGGTGTAAATAATTGAAAAATGGTATTTTAGACCTCAAAAAGTTCAATCACCCCCCCTGACCCCCCCTAAAATTTATTTTTTATTCGATTTTAATAAAATTTAAAATGTTGCTTTCTTAGGGTGTAAATAATTGAAAAATGGTATTTTAGACCTCAAAAAGTTCAATCACCCCCCTGACCCCCCCTAAAATTTATTTTTTATTCGATTTTAATAAAATTTAAAATGACGCTTTCTTAGGGTGTAAATAATTGAAAAATGGTATTTTAGACCTCAAAAAGTTCAATCACCCCCCTGACCCCCCTAAAATTTATTTTTTATTCGATTTTAATAAAATTTAAAATGACGCTTTCTTAGGGTGTAAATAATTGAAAAATGGTATTTTAGACATCAGAAAGTTCAATCACCCCCCTGACCCCCCTGAAATTTATTTTTCAATCGATTTTAATAAAATTTAAAATGTTGCTTTCTTAGGGTGTGAATAATTGAAAAATTGTATTTTAGACCCCCCTGTCCCCCCCCCCTAAAATTTATTTTTCATTCGATTTTAATAAAATTTAAAATGACGCTTTCTTAGGGTGTAAATAATTGAAAAATGGTATTTTAGACCTCAAAAAGTTCAATCACCCCCCTGCCCCCCTGAAATTTATTTTTCATTCGATTTTAATAAAATTTAAAATGTTGCTTTCTTAGGGTGTGAATAATTGAAAAATTGTATTTTAGACCCCCCTGTCCCCCCCCTAAAATTTATTTTTCATTCGATTTTAATAAAATTTAAAATGTTGCTTTCTTAGGGTGTAAATAATTGAAAAATGGTATTTTAGACCTCAGAAAGTGCAATCACCCCCCTGACCCCCCCTAAAATTTATTTTTCATTCGATTTTAATAAAATTTAAAATTTTGCTTTCTTAGGGTGTAAATAATTGAAAAATGGTATTTTAGACCCCCTGCCCCCCCCTGAAATTTATTTTTCATTCGTTTTTAATAAAATTTAAAATGACGCTTTCTTAGGGTGTAAATAATTGAAAAATATATTAATCAAATATTTAAAATAAAAAATAAAAACTTTTCCTCATAATTAATTAAAATACATTTATCTGGACAACTCTTAGTCATATCCCGAGACGCCGCCCGCCAGGGCTAGCGGGGTAGGGGTTGCCGAAGGCAACCCTACCGCAGCTAGTATATATATATATTAAAGTGGTCGTTAAAAATTAAATTTCTTGCAGCGCCTCCTAAAACGCTTTCTTTTGATGAAAAAACACTAGGAAAATTTTTTATAATTTTTTTATGTCAAGACAACCGTGCCTCAAGACGATTTAAGTTAATTTTTGGGTATAATCAATAATCAATGATTATACCCAAAAATTAACTTAAATCGTCTTGAGGCACGTGTTGTCTTGACATAAAAAAATTATAAAAAATTTTCCTAGTGTTTTTTCATCAAAAGAAAGCGTTTTAGGGGGCGCCGCAAGAAATTTAATTTTTAACGACCACTCTAATATATATATATATAAATTATATTTATGTTATGACGGATTTTTAACTAGAATTGTTTCGCGGACCCCTGGGGGCGCACCACAGTTTAAGAAATCCTATCATAAAAGACCTAAATTATCTCTTGTGAGACCCTGTGAATCCTATCTCTCCTGTAATAACGATAAAGCAACTATTTATTTTATTCGCCTCCATATTTACTAAATACCCCAAGAGCTCATGTTAAGAAGAAATTTGGCCGGCACATTTTCCGTTCGGCGAATTCACCATCTGTCCGGCTCGTGTGAAAATAGCGTAAGTGAGCGGCTATGTTAGTATATTGGTTTATGAAATAACGAAGGCGCAAATTTGTGCTCTAATTTTATGAGTCCAAAGGAGAGAGACAATGTTTCGCGGTGCTAAACGTCACCTATCTACAGGACTTAGGCCGTTAACGTAAGGTTCTTGCCTCCTGCAATCTGCATATCGTGCCAGTTAGTCTGCTGACACTCAATAAATGCCCAGATTACATGTTATACTAACGATTGTAAGAGGCAGGATCACTGTACGTTGACAATTTCTGAGTTGAGTGATGAATAGGCCCAGAAATTGGGCCGAAAAATTTCTCTCTCTTTTTTTGGCCTTCAAATTTCTGTCTTACGTTAAATTTGGTATGCGAATTGCGTCCAGGAAGACTCGTTAATTGCCTTATGATTTCTAAAATATTTAATAATTTACAGTGGCGTACCGAGGGGGGGGCGAGGGGGCGGTCCGCCCCAGGCCCCGAGCCGGCATAGGCCCCCATATATTTATAAAAATAAAAAATTTAATGAAAATTTCTCTTTGAGAGACCCCGGGGCCCTCAGGGCTCAAGTAAAAACAAAATTTGATAAAAATTTCTCTTTGAGAGGCCCCGGGGCCCTTGGGGCTCAAGTAAAAATGGAAAAATTTAGATTAAAAAAAAACAAAATTTAATGAAAATTTCTCTTGAGAGGCCCCGGGGCCCTCAGGGCTCAAGTAAAAACAAAATTTAATAAAAATTTCCCTTTGAGAGGCCCCGGGGCCCTCAGGGCTCAAGTAAAAACAAAATTTAATAAAAATTTCCCTTTGAGAGGCCCCGGGGCCCTCAGGGCTCAAGTAAAAACAAAATTTAATAAAAATTTCCCTTTGAGAGGCCCCCTCTTCTAGTTCCGCCCCAGGCCCCCAAATGCCTCGGTACGCCTCTGATAATTTAAAATTATGATTAGAACATTTTTATATAGGCAATAGTTGGCATTTCACAAATAAATATATTTCTGTATATGATTTTACATTTATCAGTTTCATATTATTTAAATAAAAGCAAATATTGCTATGCATTCGAATGAAGTATCAATGATAGAAAATCGGCCAATCGGTGTACTGATCTGAGAGATACCTGGTGAAATTGCGAACTTTTTTTCTATTAATGACCGAATGAACATGGATGAAAATAAATAAAAAGATGCCTGTGTTTTATATAATTCTCTTGAATCCGGCCAATTTCTTCTCATTGTTACGTAACATTTTGGTATGTGAAGTAGAGCGATTGTGAACTCTCTCTCGATTAGAAGGGGGAGGGAAGGGGACGATTTAAAAAGATTGAAAAGTAAGAATTTTAAAAGCGACAGATGGAACGAATCAACCAAATTTTGATTTTTTTATATTTATAAATTCACTAAACAAACAATTTTTTTTTTTTGTATACATGGAAAAAGTTTTAAAAACAGGAGAATTCTTAAATAGATTTGAAAAGTGATAATTTCTCTCTTTGAACTGACCAAACTTTGCAAATCCTGGGAAAAAAACCGAAAATCAGATTCGCCTTCCAAAAATTGGATTTAAATCCATTCCTTTTAGGATAGGATCGAGTTTCCCATGATCTGCTAATGGGATCTAAACCCTTTTCTCCAAGGTCGACCCTCTTCACTTTATTTAGCAAAGTACAGTGAGGGACAATATTAAGTCCCAACCATGCGTTTTCTACTTGGGGTAATTTCATTGTTTTTTAAAAAAATATATATTTTTTAATGGAAAATTATAAAATAAGGTTTGAGAAGCTACTCTGTTGGGGACCTTATGAAATGTTTTTTATATTCAAATTAAATCATAATTATTTTTGCAAATTGAATATTTGAGTAGCTGAAGTTTGATTCTTGGAAGTATATTGCCAATTCATTCATAAAAATACTGTAAAATTGATTTAAATTACGTCATAATTAATCAATATGAATTTATAAATTTAAAAAAATCTAAAAAGAGATTCGTTCCCAAACTAACATTTTCACCTTTTTTTTTTCTTAAATGCACGTTTTTTTTTGGAAAAATTCATTCTTTATAATTCACTCCGACTTTTTGTCGTGAATAGAGAAGATTTGATGTTAAATCAATGCTTTAGCTTTCACTTCTGACTAAATAATACACTTGAAAAAGATAAAACAAAAAAAAAAAAAGAATTGACAGTTGTTTGCACTAACCCGGGCCATAGATATATTGTCAGCATATTCTTTGGTTTTTATTTTTTATTTTTTTAGAAATGTTAAATAGCTGAAATTTGTTCGCCATCGACAATCTCGCTGTTGATCCTCGTATGTCGAACGGAACCTTCAGAAGAGCGCGGTGTTGCTAATTCGCCTCGATAAGCGCCGTTTCGTTTCCCTGTGACGCCGCACGTTGATGGTGCACTGCTTGGTTTTCGGTTTGAACTTCCGAGACTGTCACCGCCACCGCACTGACACCAGTCCGGATGATGAGTTAAAATTCGACGGAACGCCTCTCGGAACTCCGTGTTGAAGATACTAAAAACAACATGCAATTATTTCTAGTCTTGCAAATGCTCAAAATCATATACAGTAAAACTCCTCATAACCGGCCTGGTCGGGACCGAGACCCTGGCGCAAAATACCTGGTTAATCCGAAGTTCCGGTGAATAATTGATTCTCATTCATTTTCATCAGACGTTTTCATTTTCCTAACCCGCTCATTTTTGTTTAATAGATATCAAGCCTGCAGGGCCGGATTTAAGTGTGTGCCGCCTATAGGCTAAAGTCTATTTGCAGCTCCCTAAAGAGTTACCATAATTTATTGATGCCAGATCTGGACAGACGGCTCCAGGGTGGTCTGGGGGGTAAGGAGAAATTTTTGAAAATTAGGCTCTGAAATCTGCGTTTTTAGCTATCCTATAGCTTGATTTATAAGCTTTTTAAATTAAAAAATAAGTATTATGGGGTAAAAGTACCCAATTAGGCCCCATTTATCGGTTTAATTTAGTAAAATTCTGATATTTCTCAGATCCGGACGCCAAAACAGACACGAGTTCTAAGGCTCTATTCACACGGGGATACTCAAATCTCCGAGCAACTAGGATACTGGGTAGTGAAGAGACTTGACATGTATAATCCAATGGCGCCATTCACACGGGGAAACTCCAGTCGCCGATACTCGGCGACTGCGCGACTCAGTTGCCAAGAGACTGGACATGCAGGTCTCCAAGCTACTCAGTCGCCTGGTTTCCCTCGATACTTTCCAAAAAAAGAAAAAGAAACAAATCTGAAGCTAGTGGAGGAAATTGAACAATTTTGATTGAGTGGGAAGAGAGGGTAAATGTTTTACATAAAAAAAAAATTTTAGAATTTTAAAATTTTAATGTTTAGCAAAAATAAAGATAAAAAAATTGAGAAATAACCCAAAATATTTATTTGTTTAAAATTATTTATTAATTGTAAACAAATAATCGAGTGTTTTATTTTATTTATTTTTTTTTATAGCAAAGTTTTTTTTTTAATTTAAGGTCTTGGAGGCCATATTTATTCAAATTGAAAAAAAGCAAGTTAACCAAATACAAACTATACAAAATTTTATTAACAATACCAGAGTAATTATTAAGAATAACTTTTTGTCCCTTCAAATATTGATGTTTAAAATTTGGAGGGAACTGAGTATGTTGATAGGATACTCGCGATTTAAGTAGCGGCCGTGTGAATATGACAGGCAACTACAGTCTCGAAGCTACCAGTCTCGAGTCTACTAGTCGACAAGTATCCGAGATTTGAGTATCCCCGTGTGAATAGAGCCTAAGTCCTGACTGTCCGGGCTTATGGTAACCCTATCTATTTCATATTTGCTTAATACATTTGTTTTTATACAATTACTTTATATTGAAGAGAGAAAGAAACAAGAAGAAAATGCAGCCAAAGTAGTTTCTTTATTGAGATCAGCCCAAGCCAACGTTTCAGTTTTAGGTTTGGACAACCATCAGAGCTGGGACTGTGATGATGGTCTAACCTAGGTCCAAAACATTGGCTTGGGCTGATCTCAATAAAGAAACTACTTTGGCTGCATTTTCTTCTTGTTTTTTTTCTCTCAACATCTACTCTACAGCCATACATCCTCTGTTACATTATAAAATATATCGTCGGCTTACTACGAAAAGTGACCAAGTCAAAATTTTGTGATTTTGTGTTTAAGTGACCAAGTTACTTGTTTGACATAGATCTACATGGGAAAAAGTCCAAGTCTCTTCCTCCAATGAATACGCAGCTGCCGCAGTCACTACAATATAGCATAAATGCCAAATAATATTATGCTATGAAATTTAAATCTTGTTTCCTAAAAAAAAAAAACAATAATTGACTTGGTCACTTTTCGTAGTAAGTCGACGATATGTATTCTTAAATTCTTACGGCTCCCGGGTTTGGCGTAGTGAGTAACGTGCCTACCTCCTATACCAAACATCGCGGGTTCGGACCCAGGCAGTCCGATGATTTTATTTAAGCCATTTGGATACCAGATGGCTTAAATAGAAATGCCTGAACCCACAATGGATAATATTATATTACAACGGTTATCGTCAAAATCTTATATGACCTAAGTTGCCGAAAAGACTGTATGAATGTGTGTGTGAATGAGAAAAAAGTGTGAATGTTTAAAAAAAAAAAAAAAAAAAAAAAATTCTTACGGAAAACATTATTAACGTCTGAAATACTTCATTTTAACTTTTGAATAAATTGCCAATCTGCCGACCCTGAATTTGTCTCTAGGCTTTTTAGCCTATTTAGAAATACAGCCCTACAAGCCTGTGTAGTAGAAAACTAGACTGGGAAGCAAGCGAGTAAACAAACTCCCTCCTTCCTCTTCACTATCTGAACGGGCATACAGCACAATGTTGCACTATAGAGTTTAATTAAAATACAAAAAAAAAAGGAATTTATATATAATAAAAATAATGTATGATAAATATATGTAATTTATAATACTAATTGGATAGGCCGGTTAATCCGAGGATCGTTGGGTCAGAGGCCGGATAAAAGGGGTTTTGCTGTATTACATAATATCAGAATAAAATGTTTTTATAACAATAAATGTAGGTTAGGGATGATTTAAAAATTATTTTAACTTTTAAACATAAGAATTCTAAAAGGTAATAATATCATTGAGTTCTATACCTATAGTCGGGGCTTTGCCCTGCAAGGGAGAAAAGGGAATGAGAATTTAGCAATAAGCAATGGAGTGTTTTTACCAAAATTTCATTTTTTAGCAGCAACAAAAAAGTCAAATCGATGTTGGAAAAAATGAATCTCTAAATAAATCTTTTTTTGATATACAACATGAAATATAAATAATGATCGGGTTTATCATTACTCAGCGTCTAAAATGACACTATCGCGAAAGTCTAAAAAATAAATTCGTTGCATTTGAACTGACGTTTCATGGTAACGGTTATAACAAAAAAAATCTGGTGTGACTGACGCACGGTGCACAACTTTCTCTTACCGAAGGGTTGAAGAAAGTTGTGCACCGTGCTGGTATATTTTTTCTTTATTTGCTTCGGCTGCCTTTTTTCTCCTCATTATTAATTATACAATAAGCCACTATTAATTGATTTATATCTTTTTATATTATTAAAAAAATATGGCTCTCAATACATTTAAAAACGTTTTATAAAAGTAAAATATAAAAGATGTTTATTTTAACTTATAATCAGTGTTGGCAAATTAAGCATATTTTGATTTGTCTACTTCATGACGTAGACAAAACGCGTAGACAAAGTAGACATCGGAGACAATGTAGACAAAGACGTAAACAATGTAGACAAATGGCTCAGCGCTTGTTTTCATTGGTTCTCATCTCAGATCAGTGATCTGTCATTTCTAGAAACAGCCTAGAAATTCATATACATAAAAATGTCTAAACGCGGAAGACCAATAAACAGACATTTTAATGAATTAAAATTTGAATTAGGGAAACAAAATGAAAAATATGTTGCAGTGTGTCTTTTTTGCAAAAAAACCCCTGCATAATACAGCTTCTAATATCTAATTCAAATAAAAGTCACTTAAAATTAAGAATACCGCCATTATCAACGCTGGCAGATGTTTCTTTTTCACCCAATATCTCCCTATATTTGATATTCCACTTTAAGCGAGAATATTGGAGTAACGAACACTAAATTTTAAATATATATATACACAATTTATTTAGTGTTCGTTACTCCAATATTCCCGCTTAAAGTGGAATAGAAAAATTGTCAAATCACTCTTTATCTATTTATTTCGTGTATATTAGTAGCAAAAAATTATATTTATGACGATACATAAAAAATTATGGTGTTGTTAGTCCCATCAAATTTTTAAATTATAATTGTCTACATTGTCTACTTGGTCTATATGGATATTGTTCATTTGTCTACATTGTCTACGCGTAGACAATTGCGTAGACAAAGTAAAGCAGGCAATTCGCCCAACGCTGCTTATAATCAATTTGAGGAAAAAAATAGATGCTGACCTATAAATGACAGGATTAAATGCACTATTGCTATATCCCAGCCATGTAAGGATTTTAAAAGCCACCTCTGGAATACACGTTTTGCAAAAGGCAGCTACGATATTGACGCAGAAGAAGGGCACCCAACAGATGAGAAATACACCCATGATGACACCCACTGTAATGGCAGCTTTATGGTCGGAAACGTGATAGGGTGTGTTATTATGATGGAGGACCTGAAACGAGAAAAAATAAATATCATTAGATTCAAATAGTTGAAATGGCCTTACAAATAATTAATAATATCCAGTGGAAAAAAATACACTGTAAAACAAATTTTGGTGATTTTATAATTTTTGTTTCGGAAGCAAATTACATAAACAAAAACATAGTAAATTTAGTAAGTCTTTACAAAAATTATTTACAAATGTAGTGTAATTTTAGAAAGACGTTTGAAAATTAGAATATGTTGAAATTTTAGAAAGCAGTCGGAATTCCCAAACTGCTTTCGAAAAAATACTATTTTTAACGAAAATTACTATACAAAGGTATGTAAAATTACAAATTACATAATACTCGGTTATTGCGCTTAGAGTCAGGGGTTCGCTTCCCGTGCAGCCACGGAGATAGGCCAAATTAAAAAAGATTAAATTTATTGAACATATCACACCAAAAGAATATTATATCATGAGTCATTAACAAGATGCATGGACCGGCAGAAAATTCAATATTATTTCTGAAATAGGGTGGGTAGTTTTGCCACTTTTTTTCGGAGCGAAATGTAACAACCGGCAAAAGTGGCCCACCCACATGGACATTACAGATATAAATTTTTGTATTGTTACATTTCTCAAAATCTAGATGAAATTGTTATGCTTAGAAAAATAATACTAATAAAATCTAAATTGCAAAAAAACATTCTTGTAATTAATAACGAATAATTAATCAACCTTAAAGAGGCAAATGTTGATCAAGTGTAAGACATTCTAAAAATAAAGAGCAAATTCTTATTGAATAATTCAGCATTTTTAATGCATAGTATCAAACCGTCAAGAACGATGCAGTTGAAGGCAAAATGGGGTTCTTTCTCTAACCCGGAATTCCTAGAAAAACACCCCCCCCCCGGGGGGGGGGGCAAAAAATGACCTGGTACGGAGGCAACATACCCAGGAACGGCCCTGCCTACGCCCTCTTGGAAGGCTGATGATGACACAGTAAATCTCTGCCGAAACGGCCTTACTAAAGAGTTTATTTAATAATAGAGGCTCTTTCAAATTTGGCTGCAAACCTCTTCCTTACTATAATTAATCTTAAAAACAGCCACTTAATATTTATAAATGTTATTAAAATTATTAGGACCTATGAAGATTGATAAAGAAAGAACAAAAATGATTTGGAAACCCTTTTCTTACTATCTTTCGTTCTAAAAGGATAACTAAGTGGCATTCGAAGATATCCCAGAAGACAGACAAGAGTATAGTGGAGAATTGGAGATATCAGCCAAATTGGGATTGTCCAGGTTAATAAAACTCCCAGGATAAGACGTTTCGGCCTGAATTTATTTCATAGTGCATAATACATAGTGCAAGTGCACATGTGATCAAACCAGGACTCGTCAATAATAAAATATATTTTATTAACCTGGACAATCCCAATTTGGCTGATATCTCCAATTCTCCACTATAATCACATCACAGCCGCAATCACATCAAAAGCGACAGACTATATTTTTAATTGTCAACTCATTCAAAATGGAATTTAAAAAATGACAACCTTATCATTTATATATCGATTATTGAAATAATTTAATCGAAACAATCTATTATTTTTCAACATAGACACTCAATTATTTGTTCACAAGAATGTTTTAGAAACCCTAAATGATAAGATAATAACCCGCACACTGTTGGCCGAACTGCAGTCGCTGGTTCGCACTGGTTTCGTCACAGCCCGGATGTTCCTCACATGCTTCTGAGCATACATGTAGAGCCGGAGGTAAATTCCCAGCATCACAAATGTTGGCATATAGAAGGAAATACACGATGAAACAACGGCGTAGGTAGGAGCCAGGTCTAGGGCACAGGTGGGTCTCTCAGTATCGCCGTCATGATAAACTCTTGGAGGCTCTGCGGGTCGATGCAGTCCCAAAGAAATCGGAACAAAAGAGACGAGGCCAGCCAATAACCAAATGGTGGCAATGCTGAGCACGGCAACCTTGCGGGTCACCCATCGGCCGTATCTGCAATCAATAAACAAACAAACGTGATTTTCAATTTCTTTCAAAAGGCCATTAATTATTTAGAATCGTTTCAAAGGCAATAAAAGATTATTTCTTTCTTGTTCAGGATTTACATTTCAACAGATTTTTTCTCTCTCCAAATGTTACCAAAGTAATTTCTTGTAATCAAATCAAATCATATTTGAAAAGTTGCTGTTGATGCTAGAAATTAGAGCAGAAAAAAACAAAGCCTCTGGTTGCCAAAAGACAAAATTTTATTTGTCCATTTTCAGACCTTACTACAAGATGGTCAAATAATATTTCGTTTCTTTCTGCTTTTGGCATCAAAATTCTTCGTTTTTTGCTGCTTCTCTAATTGTTCTCCCTAATTTTTTTCAAATCAAATATTATATTATCGTTAAGTTAAACTTAAAAGACTTTCTACATTGTTTGAAAACATTGCCTTTTTTAGATTAAAGTAAAAATTTTTTCATATAATCGAAAAACCGATACGTAAAAAAGTTTAAAAAGTAAAAAGTGCCGTTTTATAATAGATTTTAAGGCAAAAGTTAGTTGATATATATTACAGAAAATCAAAGATAATACTTAGAAATGCTTAGAAATAATAATAAAATTGTCATCTATTAAAACTAGGTGAAATAATTTAGGTCTGCTGTAGGAATGTTAATGAAATCTTCGTAAACGTATAATTTTTGATATTGTATTTTTCTTTGCTTGCTGATTTCAATCAAGACATTATTCTAAAAGCAAAAATCGAAAAGTTTTTCAGATTATTATTAAAAAACAAAAAATGACAATTAGGCCTATAGAGGTTAAAAAATGGTTTACTTTTTTTTCATTCTATGAGAGTGAAGTCATGGATCTCCTCTAATGGATATTTAATTATTACCCAATTTATTTAAAAAAATATCTTCTTAATTTTAATGTTATATTTCGTATTTTTTATTTAATTAAAGAAAACATTTTTATTAAGTATTTAATTTGATACCACAGTAAATTTGGTTATTTTTTTTATTGACGCTAGAGCATCTAGTGGCGAATTTTGTAACTATTTCCCTGCTCTTTCCGTTTTCCGTTTTTCAAGATCATTGAACTTGAGTTTATTAGGTCAAGGCCAAGGCATATTATTTGTGTCAAGGTCAATGTCATATTTATAATTTAAAATGTGTGTTCATTTGTGTATTTTTTATTTAATTGAGGGAATATAGTGGACTTTTATGATTTTATTAATTGAAATTGTGACAAGGGCGGATCCAGAGGTGTTTCTCGGGGGGGGGGGGGTAATCTGGTGTGATCGTCGCACAGCACACTATTTTTTTTTAATTTCGGTAATTTAAAAGCGCATTCTGTACTTGTTTGCCAGAATATAAATACACATCAAATTTTTAAGTATTAATTTTAAAAATTTTACATTAAAAATAAATTTTTTTTCGAATCTCGGGGGGGTAATTACCCCCTTTACCCCCCTTGTATCCGCCCTTGAATTGAGTAAGAAAGGACAAAATAGATAAAATGTTTAGTTTAAAGATGTTGATAAGAGAAGTGGCTGTTCAACGATTAGAATGATAGACAGGAAGAGAGGATGTCAGCCAAAATCGAATAAAAATCTTCATTCAGAAGACGTTTCGGGTTTAATTAAATAAATCCATTATCAGTTCTTAAGAGAATATTGGCAATCTCAAGATGTACACTATTGAAATTATTACATATCCATCTTCATTTGAAAATAATATACAAAATGATTAGAACTACTCTCAGATATGATAGAAAGTTTAGAGATAAATATTTCACTTTTAGTAGTTGTTTATTTATTCCAAAATTTATTTTGATTTTATTGGATTACTTTTTATATTTCTTCTAAGGGCTTTCGGGCACAAGCATCCCAACCGAGACAAAGTTCTACCTCTGCCTTTCACCGAATTATAAGACGTTTTAAATGACCTCGAGGTCACGAATTACCGAGGGGTCTGAAATGCATTGGTTTTATAGTAGTTATATGGGTTTTCTCTGGGGCGGACAAATTTGTATGAATTAACCGAAAATACGAATAATCGGGCTATGAAATATCGTGATTCCACTGTACTTCAATAAACTACATTATCATTAATACATATTTTGAAAAATATAATTCTAGTCAATGAAGATGTTTTGCAAATCGTTACTTTCTCCCATCCAATATGACAAAATAGGTGAGTATTCCATGAATGCAATTTTTATAAAATAAGAAATATTTACAAATAAACGGATAATAAGCAAAAGTATGTATTTTTTGGCTGACGGTCCTTATAATTAAATTAAATACCTTTATTTCGCCTGCTGAGAATGCTGAGTGGTGAAAGTCCAGAGTTCATCAATTCGAGAAAAGGCGTTTAAAAGTTTGATAAACATTTACATTTAAATAACCGGGCAACAACGCGCCTGCCTTGTATACCAAGGGTCGAATGTTCGGATCCCAGGCAGTCCGATGATCTTATTTAAGCCATTTGGATACCAAATGGCTTAAATAAGAATGCCTGGGCCCCAATATATATATATATATATATATATATATATATTCATAATAACGGTTGTCATATAGTCTTATATGGCCTAAGTTGCACGGTGTGTATGAGTGTGTCAATGAGAAAAAAGTGTGAGTGTTAAAAAAAAAAAAAAAAAAAACAGGCAACAAATGAATAGGCCTCAAAAGAGAAGAGTTTTAACAACAAGGCTTAACTCAAGAATGGAATTTTCGGACTTTTGCCATTTGGATTCTCAGACTCTCTGCTTTGAGGAGTAAGGGCGCGATGATGATTGGACAATGTCAGCGACCCTGAATATAATGATGTATATAATGTTATTACGAGTGTAGAAGAATCAGGCAATCTTATTCATTCTACCCTTACGTTTTATTTTTATATTTTTTCTAGAAACTATTGTATTTTTTCTGTTTCGATAATAATGCCCTTTGTACCCTGAATCCGAAAAAGTGGTTTTCGCGACATGGTCTGTCTGTCTCTGGTGTGACACGCACAGAACACAACTTTCGATTACCGAAGGTGTGCTGTGCGACCACGTTACATCAGAATTTTTAAAATTAATTTTTTTTTTTTAAATTATGATAAATTAATTAAAAGAAAAAGAAAAATTAATTAATTTTTTTTTTTATTATTTTGAATTTTTTGTTTGTTTGTTGGTTTGCTTCATTTGTTGAACAAACAATAGAAAGATGTTTGGCAAAATGTATATAAAATGCATGGGCGTAACTAGAGAATTTGGCTGGGGGACCAGCCATCCTCGCTGGGGGGGGGGGGGGGGGGCATGGGACCAGCTATCCTCCGGAGGGCCTGGAAAAACCCATATTTTCTAAATTTTTCTTGGGGCAGGAAGCTTCTGGGGGGGGGGGCATTCCATATATAAAATTTATATAATATTCTTTTATTTAATAAAAATTGGGAGTGCGGAGATTGCTAATAAAGAGAAATAAAAAAAAAAAACTGTTTGAAATTTTATATACAGATAAAAGGGAAAATTTCAGAGAATATAGAATGATGATCCTTTTTTACTATTGATTTGTTTAACGGATGGTTAAATTAAAGAAAAAATATATTCTTAATCAATTCAATTTTAGCTGCATGTGAATATTCTCTAGGAAATTCTAAACTTATTACAAAAGATCCGATGCGAATTGGATGCGCGGTTTCCGAGTTATAGACATTTGATTTATCTAAGTTTTATTCATTTCCAATGTTAAATTAATTCATGCTCTTGATTTGGTCAAAGGAGGGGGAGGGTCGTGGGCGGCAGGCTCCCCCACCCCTCTGCTCTGATTGTTGTTGAGGAGAAAACGCGCCAGGCGCCTCTCCCCCTCCCCTCTTTTCTAAGAAAAATTCTTTCTCTTTTTAAAAATAATAATTTAACACTTTTTAAGTTGAATTTTTTTTTTTTTTTTTTGACATTTGGAAGAATTATAAAAATTGAACGAGAAAAAAAAATTAATTAAGCAGTCAGAGAATATTGCCAAATAAATGATAGTTATATATTTAGTTAGATGTAAAATCTTTCAATTCTTCATCATCACATGGTTGCTATATTTATTTGAACACATTTTGTTTTACTGTAAGGTAGTTAAATATCAAAGTGTAAAATTTAATTTAGATGAAATTATTTGAGTCTACTACAAACAATTTTCACAAAATATTACTGATGTACTTTTTAAAAGGGCTTCTAAATAATTGATTTATATGAATTTTAATCTAAAAAGTAAAAGATTCTGTTACCATGGCAACCATTTCACCTATCTTTCCTATGAAGAACAAGAGTAAAGTGGTCTTCAGAAGATTTCAAAGACAAAATGAGAATATACATTTTAAAGAGCATCTAAAAAATAGTTAGTTGATTTATGAATTTTTAAAAAATCGTTGGAGCGAATTTAGAGAAAATCGAAAAAACTGAAAAACTACATCAGTAAAGTACTAGTACTTTTGGGCTGATTTTGATTAAAAGCTTATTTCCACGCCTCAGGGGGGTGTCTAATTTAAATATAAAATTTCACCCTCCTAGGTCAATTCCTTCATGCTTAAAATTGAACACACATAGACAAGAGAAGGGTAAAAAAAAAAAAAAAAAAAAAAAAAATGGGGGGGGGGCCGTGAGATATTTATTTGGTTCCCAACGGGGCCGCGAATCAAAAAGTTTAACAAGCACTGAACTAAAGGTCTAAAGGCATGGATTTTATTATTTAATATATTTATGAGAAATAAGCATCTCTTTGATTGAAGTCAAAATATTTTGAAATTTTATTTTTTCTCAAAGGATTGAATTTTTTATAGATAAATATGCATTCTTTTATTCTTATAGTTAAAAAAAGTTTCGAATAAAATTTTATAAAAGCATAAGCCTGGTCGTCCACTGGACGCGACAACGCGCTACCGCTACAAGCGCTACAACATGCTACAGATCCCAATGTGTGTGAATCAATTGAAGCTCGTCCACTGCAAGCGCGCGACAACACGCTACAACGCGCTTCGAGCGACAAGGCGCTACAGATCCCAAAAAAAATGGGATCTGTAGCGCGTTGTAGCGTCTAACCCTTTGTTTTTCTAACCTAAAATACTCTCACCGGCAAAAAAAACCGCAACACTTTGTTTTTTCTTAATAAAATTGATGGAATTGAATAAAACAAAGACCAAAATGTCGATATTTAATTTGTGGGACAAAATAAGATTAAATAGACATCAAAGAGCCGTAGTTACTTCATCAATCACTGTTTGTTCGGTGAGTGTGTGTTTAAATGAATTTTCATAAATTTTTTAAATTTTTTATTAACTGTTTCAAGAATCGACTGCTTTGCAAATATCAGTTTCGATTTTTCATCACCGTCAGGACCTTTAAAGATAAACATAGAGTATGTGTAATTTATTTTATATTCAACACTTACTTATTCTTTTATAGTCGACATTACAATTTTTTGTGATATACTGTATATATATATTAAATTGATAAAATTATACATTTTTGTTTTTTTCACATTGAGTGATTTGGTGAAGTAACTGCGGCTCTTCGAGGTCTATTTAAAATAACCTTCATCCCAGAATATAAAGAATTTTAAAATAAGATTATTTGAAAATTTAGCGAAAATAAATATAAATTAGGACATTTTTATCTTGGTTTTATATTTCAATTTAATTATTTATTAAAATTATATGGATTTGTTTTATTTATTGGTTAGAAATTTATATGAAATTTTATGTCAAATGTAGCGCGAAGTAGCGTGCAGTGGACGACCCTTGTCGCGTGTTGTCGCGTCTCTTGTTGTCGCGCTTGTAGCGGTAGCGTCCAGTGGACGACCAGCCTAAAAAGATGAAATCAATCAATTGCATTTCAAATGATGGGAGAGCATCAATTTGTTTTTTCTAATTCGATCTGCGCCCAGAGTGCAGCCAGGGAGCCTCGCTTCACTCTCGTCTAGGCTTTTCTTCACGCGCAGATTCGCTTTTTAAAAAGTCGTTATATCTCTCTTATCTTTCGTTGGATTTGTGGAAAAATGCAAAACTGGTCTTTTCAATCAATTATAAAGCTATAGACATTTTTTTATTTAACTACGACCACATAAAATGGGGGTTTATTAATTGCCTTTTACATCTTCAAATTTTAACTGCCTCTCTCATTTTCTAATTATCCTAATTTATTGTTTTTTAATTAAATAAACACATTTAGGCCTTGATATTGATTGAATAACTGAGTGTATAAAATATTCAAGCAAAAACAATGAAATTTTAGTCTCAAAACGTTCTGAAAATGATTAAAAATCGATTTTCCAAATTTATTTTGACGTATTAATTTTTACTTTCTCTTAAAATTCAAAAATCAATTATTTTTTTGATACTGTTCTCATTTGAAAAATCTTTATAAAAAATTATTCTAAATTATTTTTTAGAGTTAGAATAATTTAATTTATAAAAAATTTTTTTTCTCTTGTTAGATATTTTTAATATGATAATTTGTCAAAGAGTTGGTCGTCCATTTTGGCATCTTCTCTGACTTGTTTTTTTCTGTTTGTGCCTTCGGAAACTTGTCAATGCTCATTGCATCCTTTTTTCTACACAGTTTAAAGGTAATTATTTAATTATTTCTTTTGATAATTAATCCATTTCGCATGATTTTATTATGTAATATTTATTTTCTAACAAATTAAATCAATTAATGTGTACTAAATGTGAGTTAAAACTAATTGCCCAGATAACCTCTGGTCTCTTTGCATATTCTTATTTATTTATATTCTTTGATAAATCCTTGATTGCATTTCTTTATTTTAATTTCTCTATTATTTATTTTCTTAAATGTGTGTGAATTTTATATACGTTTAGTCTGTGTTCCAAATTATCAAAATCAGACTGACAGATTACAGGTAATAGAATTTTAATCTAATTCATTTTACACTTGTTCTTAATAAAACATTATATTAAATATGATTTAAATAGATAGCACGTTTAATTAATTTATAGCAAGTCTTTTTGTGATGCAGTTGAAATCCTAAATATTTTTTACTTTTATGTACAAAAAATAAATTTCCAAATAGTTTTGATTTCATTTTGGAATCAGATAATATTCATCTTTTCCCCTTTTTAAGCTTCTTTTAAATTTTTAAACCCAATTTTTATTTTGCAATTGCCAAAAATAAATTTTTTTTTTTAAAGTAAAAGATGATTTTCTAATTTGAAAGAGGAGAGAATCGATTTATCAAAATCATTTATGAATTTTATATTCCCATATATATATATTGGATTCCACTGATTCTCATTATTAATAAATAAAAAAATTTTCTCTTTTATTTTATTTGTTCAACTTTTGGTCTCTAATCCTGTGCTTCTCAAGTAAATTTTAGTTACAGACACTTATTATTTGCATGCAATTTGTGCTTGAAGATTGACAAGGATTTTTGACTGCAATTTTAGCAAATAAAATATAATAGAAAAAAATGTTATATTTATTAATAATGATAAGTCTCACCATGATCCAATCCTATATATATATATATATATATATATATATATAAAGTGATCAGGTGATCTAATTAAAAGTTAGTTTCATTCCACCCGACTTAAAATATACATATATAGGGGCCCTATATATATTTGTTTATTTTTAATTGATTTTGATAAATTCACTCTTATAGAGGACATTATGGACAGCCCAGGAAAAACATTTAAATCCCCGAATTGGGAGGGTAAAAATATTTTTGTAAAATCGTGAATTTTCCTATTTGAAAACATCGAGTATGGAGCTTTTTGTCCTAATTATGCCAAATATTCAAAAAAATATTTACTAAACTATCTCTCTCTGTATATATATTTGACTGAACACACACTGATCGAACGTTTTCGAACAAAACGTTTTTGACTATTTTTCCATGCTTTTCTATGGGTCAACGCACATCGAAGAGACAAAACACAATTGGACATGATTCGACATCATCGAACAAAATGTTTCGTCCGAAAACGTTTTTGTTCGATCGGTGTGCGTTGGCATCGAACAAAACGTGTTGCTTTTAAACTACTTACTGGAAGCAAAATAATTTTTTTTTGTAATTTTTAAAAACACTCACACTTTTTTCCCATTCACACACACATGAACACAGGCTTCTTGGCAACTCAGGCCATATAAGACTAAACGATAGTCAATATTTTTTAATTTACATATTTGAGGTCCAGGCATTCTTGTTTATTTATTTGGTATCCAAATGCTCGATGGCAAAATATTTTGCTGGATCGGTGTGCGTTGGCATCAAGCAAAACGATTTGCTCTTGGACAAAACATTTTGTTCGAAAACGTTTAATTTAATGATTAGCCCATTAATAAGAAATGAATGCACAAATTTTGCGCAACCTTTTACGGATTTCAGACATCAGAATAAACGCAAGAACGGCTAGGGTGGCACGAGGAGATAAATCCCTGGGCACTGAACTCCTTTAAACTTTTTTTATAAAATCATAAAAAAAAATTAATTTCATTAGATTGCTAGACCTCTAAGGGATAGATTCTTAAACAATTTCTCTTTTGCAGGTGTGTGTTTTCCCAGTGCATTGTGATCAGTGCTCAGTGTTAAGTGTTAAGTGTTCACCTAGTGCAATCAACTGGATCAGCTCTACGAGTGCAGAGAGCTTCGATGGATCAGCTCTACCAGTGCCAGAGAAGCAGCTTCGAGCGACCGTCAACCCCTCAGGAGGTAAATATTTTATTCTCTAGACATACACACATAAATCCAAAAATATATAAATGATGTGATTCTAATTTCATTTTTTTCTTTTTTGTTACAGATTCCTGAGGGTCACCAGAACAAAGGTATTATGCATGGTGCAAGAATATTAAAGGGGTAGATTAGATTAGATTCAAATATAGATGGGTGGAGGTGCACCATGCCAACGAGAGGGATTTTTTTATGAAGCTGCAGCTCCTTTTCGTGAATCCAATAGTGGAGAAATCAACGAGAATACTTTCATTTTAGGCTTTTGTTGGATATTCGTCGTCGTTGTTGATTTTGTTGTTGTTATCAGCTTCAGATGCCTTCTCTAATCTCTTATCTAGTTCGTTTTGTTAGAACCCCTTGATTTGTTTCTTTAATTTAGGATCCAAATGTAGGGCTAAAATGCAAGATATTCCATGAACGGTTCATAAAGAGTTGCGGCCAGATCTGATTGAAAGATCGAAGCCCAGGTTCTCAAGTGTTCTTGTGATTTGACGCATTCGGGTGTCTGATATGTTTTTGTATCTTTGAGGGTGGGTTTGAGGTGGCTCTATGAGTAAAGCGAGTCAGGGAAGGGTTGCCGTTTCTCCAGGAATAGCCTGGAGGGTCCAAATTGCAATCCTTGTGGCTAGGAACCCCAGGGCTCCACCGATCTGATGGTGGAGACGGGGTTACAAATACACTCTCTCTATTCTCTTCGTTTTTTGTCTTAAACTAGGTAGGATCTCTTCCCGGTTAGCCCCCGCACTCGTTTGCTCGTAATCCAAAAATCACGTTCACTCTCACTGATAGGATTTCCTCAGAGGTTTACGGTAAATATATATATACTATTGATCAAATATATATATAATTTTTATTCGGCAAGCAAGGGATTAATTATTTTTAACCTTCTTGCTGTTCTTTAGGACTTTATTTTCATTTACCACATACACTTTTTGTTGTAAATGAAAATATCTTTTTTGGTGTTTATTTTTTATTCAGTGTTTATAAGAGTGGGAAAAAGTGAGGGAAGAGAGAAAATTTTCAATATTTTTTGGGAAATTCAAGGTAAACATAAATAAATTAGAACTCTAATTCAAAATTCTTATAAATTAACTGATTAGAATTAAGGCTAATTTAAATTTTTTTTTCAGGATTAATAACACAATTGAGACATTTAAATATATTCCATAAATAAATAATTATTGTTGGAAAACTAAAAGAGATAATTTTTTTGGTGTTTACTTTTAATTAGTGAATATTTGTGTGTGAGAAGAAAAAATCTCGCAAATGAAAGGTGAATAGTACACTAACTTGATATTCTCAAAATTAACTGATTAGAGTTAATACTAATTCATTCTTCTTTTTTTTTAGGACGACTCATTTTCATAAATAAATAATAATATTTATCCAAAAGAGCGACGAAAGATGTGCTCACTAAACATCTGACTTGGGGTGTAATAAATATATAAAAAGCTAGCGATGGAGAAAGTTGTATTTAACATCATAGCTCAACGCTCATCGATTCTAATCTTTTCATTTGCCTTTTTCTTTAAGCAATGAAGTCAAAATTTTAATTTATGCTCTTATTCTGTAATGGAATGTTTTTTTTCCTAGTAGATATTAGAGGAGCAATTGCTGAAAAGTAATTTTTTTAATATTATAAAATTAAAATATGACCGTCCACATGAAAAGATACCATATCTTCATCGGGGTCAAAATTGAGTTTTTATACTTTCTGTACAGAACTCTTGCTGAGCAAGCCGGTATTTTTAGAATTTTTTTATCATTTTTTATTTGAAAAATATTAATTTTTAATATTTTGGTTTGCCCTCATGCTTGGCGTAGTTGGTAGCGCGCCTGCCTTGTATACCTAGGGTCGAGGGTTCGGATCCCAGGCAGCCCGATGATTTTATTTAAGCCATTTTTATACCAAATGCATGGGCGTACCCAGCGAGGGGCAGGGGGGGCAGCTGGCCCCCCTAGAAGCAAAAAAAATGTTTATAAAGTGATGAAACGAAACAAAATTGATGGATGGCGACGGGGAATGATTTTTTTTTTGTTAGGATTTGAGGGTTTTTAGGCCTTTAATTCGAAGGCTTTTCCCCTCTATATAAAAAATAGCTATGTCACAATCTGGACGACCATGATCTGCCCCCCCCCCCCCTCGATTTGATCCTGGGTACGCCCATGACCAAATGGCTTAAATAAGAAGGCCTGAACCCAATATATATATACCAAGGTATGAGAAAATTGTGTGCTGTGCAACCATCACACCAGATATTTTATTACCTAATTTTTAGAGGAACTACGAGTGGATGGATGAGGGGCGCCAAAAATGCCCAGGCACGGAGGCGACAACTTAGCCAGGAACGGCCCTGCAAGTACTCCATCCACTCTCTAGCCACCTGTGAACTCACCTGAGAGGATCTTTGATATGAATGTAGCGGTCCAGGGAGATGGCACACAAATTGAGAATCGAAGCCGTCGAACACATCACGTCAAAAGCGATCCACGTATCGCAAAATTGTGCTCCGAACATCCAATACCTACAAAAACAACAAACATTTAGTTGAATTAATTACTTACAAAGTTGTATGTGAAAATTTCCAGTAATAAAAAAACCAATAGACGGTTTCTCTGACTTTAATTAAAATAAATAGCCCATAAAATTGGGAAAAAGAGAATGAATAATTAAAAGGACGGCGAAAAAGGTACGGTATTTAAACAAATTTGTCCTGTCGACCTTATTGAAAAAATAAATCTTAAATTGAAATATATTTTTTTTGATCTTGATCTTTTATTAATAAAAAACTCTTTTTTTTTTTTTAATAAAAAATAAAATTACGATATTTTATGTCATCCCGCTTCCAAGGCAACTTTTTCAATTTCTTTAAGAAAACTCTCTTTTAATTTAAAAAAAAAATATCTGAGATATTTAAGAAAATAACAACACCGTAAAAATGTAAACTTAAGGTTGGTTTAGTCTCTTGATTAATATTAATTAAATGTTAAAAACACCTACCCTTTTTTTCAAATTTGAAATTTATTTATCACTATATTCATTCCTATCTCTAGATATGCTGGAATAATTTTAATTTAAAGGAGAACTCTACCCAAGGAGATCGTTGAAGGCGGCAAAGGTCATAACGAGGGCCGCGACGAAGAGGTCAGCGATGGCCAGGCTGGCCAGGAACAGATTCCCGATTCGCCTCAGACCTCTGTCCGTGTAGATGGCTACGCACACCAGGATGTTCCCGGAAATGGACATGAAGATCACCAGCGTCAGGAACCCACCTGTTATTTGAACAGAATTCGAAAAACGATAAGCTAAAATGGAAATGGAAAATATTCTCATTTGTACATTACGGATATTAGAAGTTCTAATAAATATCTGAATCTATAGACGAGAAAATATTTATTATCGCATAGCCAGTAGCGTAACAAGGTGGGGGCGAAAGGGGGCGCTCGCCCCCTCCCCCTCCCTCCGCCCCAATTTTATTAATTTGAGGTCATATATATTTGATATGCTATTTTGTGTTCAAAAGGGATTGTTTATGAACTATCATAAAATACCCTTAGAACTCTACCCCAGGTAAAATCTCACAGACAATGCATATGTAGTGGTGAGTCAATTGGGCTGCCTAACTAGTAGGCGTCTTTCAGAAATCCGAAGGTGCAAAACTTAATGTTATACATATTAATTCACAATGTATTGCCTGTTTAACCATATACATATTTTATTGTCATCAATATGTATAAGCTTATACTAAGCACATAAATAAATGAACCGAAACGTCTCCGAGATTTTTGCTAAGCATTCAGAATATTTTCTTTTTGGCTCCCTCTGCCCACCCTCTCAACATTTCTCATAAAAGTTTGTTTTCAAATTTTCTACCTCATCTTTAGAAAAATGTAATAATTATACTTTGCTGTTTAATATTTCATGATTGAAATTAATAAAAACAAGTGAGATTTCAATCTAAAATAGAAAGTTTTCTTTTAATTAAGAAAATATTTTCATTTTGTCATAATTAAAAGAGACCAAATATAAATAATATCTACAGTAGCTACACTTTGTTTATTTTTTTCTCAACTTGCAAAAGAAAAGAGAAAAATGAATCATTAATTTCACTTTGATTATTTTAAAATGTTTCTTTCTTTATATATGATTAAATTTAAATATTTTACTTTCTCTTGCCTATATACTGTATGTATATTAGGGTGACCGCAAATATAAAATTTTTTAATTTCTTTCGGCCGGACCTCCTAAAAGTTGTCTTTTGGCTAGAAAATGATTTTGGCAAAGTTTTAGTTAAATTGGATAACGTTAACCCGAGAAAGTTGTGCAGATGGCCAGTCATACCTGATTTTTTTTTAGTCTTTACGGTATCTTAACCCATATAGACTTTAAACTATTAACGTGAGAATATATAGACTCTTTTACTATTATTAACGATCCAGTGATTCAGACACATTTAATTATCCCAAATAAAATTTATATAACTTATTTCGTTTTTTGAAAGTTTAAACCACTGTAGATTCTGAACGTCTAATCAGATCAGACTAAATGTGATGTCAATTTGTGCAAAAGGAAAAACTCTAATAGATTAAATAAAAAATGTGGGGTGACTGTCGCACAGCACACAACTTTCTCTTACCTTCAGTAATCGAAAGTTGTGTACTGTGCTTGTCACACCAGATATACACGTTTTGAGGTCCCCTGAATCCAAAAAAGTGGTTTTCGCGACAAGGTCTGTCTGTGTGTGTGTGTGTGTGTGTGTGTCTTTCTGTGTGTCTGTGAGTTCAATTTTAAGCATGAAGGGATTGAGCTATGAGGCTGAAATTTTATATATAAGTTAAACACCCCCCGGGAGCGTGAAAATAAGCTTTTAATCAAAATCAGCCAAAAAGTACTAGTACTTTACTGATGTGCTTTTTCAGTTTTTTTTCGATTTTCTCAAAATTTGCTCCAACAATTTTTTTTTAAATTCAAAAATCAATTATTTTTTAGATGCTCTTTTAAATGCATATTCTCATTTTACCATTGAAATCTTCTCAAGACCATTTTACTCTTGTATTTACTTAGGAAAGATAGGAGAAATGGTTGCCATGGTAACAAAATATAAATATTTTCCCATACTTATAAATTTTACATCTGAATTCAAATGTTCCGTACTGTCGGGAACTAAATATATGTCGACACAAAAAATCTGGTGTGACAAGCACAGAACACAACTTTCGATTACCGAAGGTAAGAGGAAGTTGTGTGCTGTGCGCCATCACACCAGATTTTTTTTTTTTATAAAAAAAAACATTCACACTTTTTCTCATACACACTCACACTGAACACCCCCCCCCCGCCCTCAGGTATCACTTTAACTTTCTCTTTAAAGGCTCAACTTCTGATTTTCGAACTCTATTCTATTTATAGAGAAGAAAAATCAGGAACATTAGGCCGCTGTTCTTAACTTGTATTACAAGAGATTAAACGTTGATGCCCGGGGATTGCTCTTAATTGCAGGGGTTAAGGGACCAAAAGGGACTGAGATGTTTGCAAATGGCTACCTTTAAGTTATTAAGTTGAGGATTTACGTGAAAGGGAAAAAGAGACGCTAAGAGACATGAAACGGCAATTTCCTGAATTAATAGAGCTGTCTATATGTCCCATTTGATTTATCCTTCTATATACATTTTACAACTCAATGTAACAAAAAAAAGGTAACGTTTCGGGTAATTTAAATGAGTAGAAAGGGATAAAGTAAAGTGTTCAAAGGATTGAATCGCACTTGTGTGAAATTACACCTCTTCTAACATGTCAGAAAGAAAAATCGCTCGGTTTTTTTTTAGCCTACTCTCTTTTATTCTATAGAATTGGTGTAAAGTCAGTCGGGTTCCAAATTCCAAACTTTTATTGAAAGCAGGCTTTGTCAATTTTTCAATATTTATCTTTTTTATTTTCTCACCTAACTGTTATATATGTATAGAGAAAAAGTATTGGATTCATGTCAAAAATTCGATATCGAGATTTTGACGTTTTGGGGTCCATTGAATCCAAAAAAGTGGTTTTCGCAACATATCTGTGTGTGTGGACAATTTCAAGCATTAAGGAAATGAGCTTCAAGGTTGAAATTTTATATTTAACTTAGTCACTCCCTTGATGCGTGAAAATAGCATTTGATCAAAATCGGCCAAAAAGTACTAGTACTTTACTAATTTATTTTTTCAGTTTTTTTCGATTTTCTCAAAATTCGCTCCAAGGATTTTGAGTAAAATTCATAAATAAATTATTTTTTTAGATGCTCTTTAAAATGTATATTCTCATTTTAGCCTTGAAATTGTTTCAAGACCACTTTACTCTTGTATTTGCTTCCAAAACTACTTGCTTGCTTACATAAAGATGGCAACTTTCCTGAAGTCATTTCCAAAACTTGCTAATTGCAATGAATAATAGCCCTACCAACAAACGTCCATAAAATTGTATATTTTGGCATTTTTATAGTGCAGACCTATAATACCAGACTTTTTAATAATGATTTTTGGTGGCTAACCTGCTGCTTTTTTGGAATTTTCTTTTTTTGTTTTGCTATGTTGGTTGATACTGACTATTTGCATTTACAGTGCCAAAACTCGCTAATTACAAAAAACTTTTCCAAAAGTGCCTAGGTGAATATTAATACAATTTATTACTGCTATATAGAAAATAAGACCTTGTAAATTGTGTTCGTAATTTATTTACAGATTTTATATATAAACATAACAGTCATAAATTAACTCTACCCACACAGCACAAAATATTGCAGCAATGTTGCAGAAACATTGCGAATCTTGGCAATATTCCAAACTAGCAATATTGCTGTTTGAGCTGCAATATTGCATCAATGTTGCCGCAATATTGTCAACATTGAGCAAGATTGCAATATTCCGTGCTGTGTGGGTAGAGTTTAATAAAATACAGGTTTTCCTCGTTTCCTGAAAATTTGTTCTTGATGCAACTAGACACTTTTGGAAATTGACGACTCACTTGTTGAATTTTAATATATCGATGGAAACTATCGGAAATATATCTCGACACAAAAAGTTTGGTGTGACAAGCACAGACTTCGTTTACCGAAGGTAAGAGAAAGTTGTGTGCTGAGCGACCACTCACATCAGATTTTTATATAAAGTTCTAAATTTGAATTTAATTAAAGCTCCTGGTTTATGATTCGATTTATTTTGATGACGAATATAAATCAAATTTAATTAGATTAGCACGATACTAAAAGGGTCTAATAAATGGCTGAATAATAATAATAGTATATTAGCATTAAAGAGCTTTTAATATTTTCTTATAAATATTTAAAACCCGAGTATAGCTGTACTTTGTTTATATTAGGAATTAAGCAAGTGCAACATAAAATGCAGGTGAAAAAAAAAATATAATTGTTATAAAATAAAGTTTATAATGCCCTTGATCTGAGCCGGGCTTGGTGTAGTTGGTAGCGTGCCTACCTGCTATACCGATCGTCGCGGGTTCGTACCCCAGGCAGTCCGATTATTTTATTTAAGCCATTTGGTATCCAAATGGCTTAAATAGAAATGCCTGAACCCCCAATAATTAACGGTTATCGTAAAGTCTTAAATGGCCTAAGCTGCCGAAAAGACTGTGTGTATGTGTGAGTGTGAGCGTGAGTGTTAAAAAAAAATGCCTTTGAAATCATCACATTCCTCTTAAGGTTATGGAGAAAATAAAGCAGCGATTCCTTTACACAGTCGAATAATTTATTTTGTAAATATTTCGTGTCATTTTAATAGTGAGAATAACGTTTCGATGAATTTCGATTAGAACGTGCGCAGGGGTCTGTAGAGAAATTGTTAAAAAAAATAATATTACGTCTTTGTATCATATAAATTATAAAGATATAATTTTCCTCTCAATGATTTGCCCATCGAAACCGTTTATAGAATTTATATCCTAGTTTTATAATTTTCAACCCTCCAAATTTATATTATTTGATGCTTTGGAGATGGATTACGAAATATCATCACAAAATGTGAAGCAATTTGAGAGGTAACGTTGATTCATGATGTAAACCTCAAAAAAAAAAAACGTCTCCAACCTGGCAGTTATCTCAAGTGAATGGCTAGAGATAGAGTTTATGCGGTAGCCTAAGGTATAAACGCAAAGTGGAGGCAGGCCCTTTGAAAGTAACCCTACTATCAGAGGGAATATCATGTTTGACTAATGTTCAAACTCGGATTGGAGAGACATCTCTCTCTTCATTTGAATTTTTACTTTCTCTTACCTCAATATATACTATGTTAATATATATAGAGAGAAAGTATTGGATTTATGTCAAAAATTCGATGTCGAGATTTTGATGGATCTTCACGTTTTGAGGTCCCCTGAATCCAAAAAAGTGGTTTTCGCGACATGGTCTGTCTGTGTGTCTGTCTGTGAACAAAATATCTCAAGAACGAAAAGAGCTAGGAGGTTGAAATTTTATATTTAAGTTAGGCACCCCCCTGGGACGTGACACGAGGCTTTTGAACAAAATCGACCAAAGAGTACTAGTACTTTGCTGATGCACTTTTTCAGTTTTTTTTTTTCGATTTTCTCAAAATCGTCCTGATGGCCTCAAATATATGTTGACCCAGATTTTTGTTATTCATTTGTGCCCTAAAAACATAAAGTCTATATATAGATTGAAACACTTTTTACATTTTTTTTTTTTTTTTTTTCAATAATTTTGCCTATTTTTACTTTCTCTTACCTATGTATATATGTAATATATATATAGAGAGAAAGTATTGGATTCATGTCAAAAATTCGATGTCGAGATTTTGATGGATCTTCACGTTTTGAGGTCCCCTGAATCCAAAAAAGTGGTTTTCGCGACATGGTCTGTCTGTGGGTGGGTGGGTGGGTGGGTGTGTCTGTGTTCAATTTTAAGCATGAAGGAATTGAGCTATGAGGCTGAAATTTTATATTTAAGTTAAACACCCCCCGGGACCGGAAAAATAAGCTTTTAATCAAAATCGGCCAAAGAGTACTAGTACTTTACTGATGTACTTTTGCAGTTTTTTTCGATTTTCTCAAAATTTGCTCCAACGATTTTTTTTTTAATTCAAAAATCAATTAATTTCTAGATTCTCTTTAAAATGTATATTCTCATTTTGCAATTGAAATCTTCTGAAGACCACTTTACTCTTGTTCTCCATAGGAAAGATAGGAGAAATGGTTGCCATGGTAACAAAATATAAATATTTTCCCATACTTATAAATTTTACATCTGAATTCAAATGTTCCGTACTGTCATGTCGGGAACTAAATATATGTCGACACAAAAAATCTGGTGTGACAAGCACAGAACACAACTTTCGATTACCGAAGGTAAGAGAAAGTTGTGTGCTGTGCGCCAGTCACACCAGATTTTTTTTTTTTTATAAAAAAAACATTCACACTTTTTTCTCATACACACTCACACTGAAACACACATTCACACAGTCTTTTCGGCAACTCTGGCCATTTAAGACTTTAGACGATACCCGTTGTAATTAAAATATATTTTGGGGGTTCAGGCATTTCTATTTAAGCCATCTGGTATCCAAATGGCTTAAATAAAATCATCGGACTGCCTGGGTCCGAACCCGCGACCTTTGGTATAGGAGGTAGGCACTCTACCTACTACGCATTTTGCCTATTTGATAGACAGCCTTAAAAACAGCTCCGAGCATCGGTTGCATAACTTGCAGGCTGAATATCCACATAGTCAATCCGAAACCTTCTTCACAAAATTTCTCATTCCTTATCCTTTTTTTTTTTATAGATAATTTTTTGCCTTTTTCTAATTGATTATGAATAAATACCACTCTTTAATAACACCTTTGTGTTGCTGAAGGTCTGTGTCTTTTTGAATGCGCATCCCTTCTGCATATAATTTTTATTTCTCAAAAAGTTCTTTATTCATCCCTTACATTTCTGATTTACAATGTCAGGTAATAAAAAATTAATCAAAGATTTTATATTTCCCTTTTTTTTCCCCATTACACATTCTTCTGCTTTTTTACTTTTTTTTCTTCTTGCCAACGTCTTAAAGAAAGAAACCTATAATAAATTCTCATATTTCGTTTAAGATTCATTAATCATCCATTACAAACTTAAATGCTATAAAGAAGAAATTTGTGATTTTTTTTATTACCTATAAAAAACATTTATTTTTTTTAATATGCATGGCTATAAAAGATATAACGCGATGCTCAAAAAGGTAAAATTCGATTCCAGTACTAGAGATTTTTTTTTTTTTTTAAATTTTAAATAAATCAAAGAACTTGAGGAAATCAAACTGTATCAATTTTTATTTGATAAATTTTTCTAATCAATAATTCAGGCATTTCTTAAAGTAGAAAATTTCTAGTTTATAATTTTTATAAAAAACTTTATGAAGTAACAACTATTTTGTATTTGTGTTCCGAAAAGTGAGAAGGGACCTCTTGTCGACGAAGTAAAATTATCAATTCGGGCATTTTAGTCAAATTAGGTGAAAAATATCGTTATATGGGTTTCGATTGAATACGATTCTTCAATATTTTCTTTACAGGTTTATTCGGAAATTTTAGCGATGGGAATATTACAAAATAATCGATTTAGTAACCTTAAATAGTTTTTCATTGTGTTTAAATGCGTTTTGCTCAAAATCCCAAAAACCCAATGCTGTTTAATTTCTAGACAAAAAAATAGGATTTGCCCTCCCCTTATTTACAGCAATAATACTCTCGAGTTCAAAGATTCATTTTCTGTTCTGGGAGTGACAATTACATCTGATCTCTCGTGGATCACCCACATCTCTTCTGTGGTTAAATCTACCGCAAGGAAATTAGGTTTCCTCATTACTTTTCCTCCCAACAACTCCTAATCCTCTATAAAGCCCAAATTCGGCCGTGTCTTGAATATTGTTCCCACCTTTGGCGAGGGGCGTCGAAAGACGCTCTCTCCTCCTTGGAAGCCATACAGAGGCGTGCAATTAGACTGATAGGTGATTCTACCCTTACTGCATCCCTACAGTCACTAGATCATAGAAGAAGAGTATCTGCACTATCTCTCTTCTACAGGTATTACCATGGTCAATGCTCTGCCGAATTAAAATCAATTATCCCACCCAATGCAACATATTCACGGAACACAAGAGAGGCATCTTCCCAGCATCCCTATGCTGTTCAGGTCACGACTAACAGAACAAAACAATTTCATTCTTCCTTTGTCCCCATGACCTCCCGTGATTGGAACAAGCTCCCTGCGTCTATCTTCCCCAAAACCTACAATCTTCAGACTTTCAAGTCTAACCTCAACAGGCATCTTCTCAGTTCCCGCAGTTGAGTTTCCCTTTATGCTTCTCCTTTTGTTTTTATTTTCTCCCTGGCTGCATGTGACTATTGGTCATTATAGGTCTTCGGACCTTATGCACCCATTACAAAAAAAAAAATTCCGTTTTTTTATAACTATAACTTTGAAGGGCTGTAACTTTTTTAGTTTTTGAGATATCTTAGTGGTTTGTTTTAAAATGTTCTGGAAATTATCCTCTGCAATAAAATATCAATAACTCAATTTGTAAAATTTCCGACAAGAGGTCCCTTTTCACTTCCCTTATTACGTAGTAAGGTAAAGATCTAAAAAAAACATATTTCGATAAAAAAAAATTGCAAAAAAAATAATTATTTATTTATCTAGCCTAATAAAGTATATTCAAAAAGATTCTAATTACTGCAAGAATTCATCTCAACTCTATTTATTTTAATAAAAGAAACTCTTCAAGTTTCTTTTGTTATTATTCTCTAAGAATTAAATGTCAAATTTTTAATGAAATGATGAATGATAAAAATATCCTCTAAGGAGTAAAGAAATAAAAGACAAGTTTGGTGACACTTTTTTTTATATGAAAATTGAACTTTTTTTTTTTTTTTGAAAACTTTTTTATACATTGAAATTCAATTTGATATAAGAAATGACGGACTTTTTACCAAAAAAGACAAGGCCTAGTGGTGTGAGGGGCTCCTCTTCATTTTCCCTGGCTCCATGGGTCTCGTTGGTCAAGTTGTCCATTGCGGCGCCCGCCTGAAACAAACAATTACAATCGTTTAATTAAACATATCAAAGAGAAACGAAATATTATTAACAATATAATTAACTATCTTAGAATATTAAAAACTTATTAAGTTGTAACTGCACTGAATATTGGGAAGAAAAATAATAATTTGGGCCACACATGGGACTTCAACAATGTTAGAATATTAATACCAGAAAAAGACCGTAAAAAACGCGAATTTTAAAAAAAAATGCCACATATATCTCAACATCGAACTTGTTAACCACCAAAGGAACTTGGAGGGACATTTATATCATTTTTTAAATAAAAGTAAACAGCTTGCCTGTCAGCATCGGGTTTTTGCGCATTTTCATCATATATAAAGAATCTTTATGCGCATCTTCCTCTCTCCCCACCTTCCTCTTTTATATATGTTAAAATAAAAAGTCGTCTCATTCATTGCTGGTAATTTGCCTATTTGAGGAACATCGCTATGAGAATGGCAAGCATATATACAAACAGAGGCAAAAATATAGACGACACCCCACCAAAACTATGTAAGCCAATTTTTGAAATATTTTCTGTATAATAATAATTTTATTTTATTTTATATTGTATATTGTTATCTTTATATAGTTGCTGCAGAGATGATGGGTGGCGTTTTGCCACCCGAAATATTTTTTTTTTTTTTTTTTTAAACATTCACACTTTTTTCTCATTCACACTCACATTCACACAGTCTTTTCGGCAACTTAGGCCATTTAAGACTTTTAACGATACTCAGTATGTTTAATATATCTATTGTGGGTCCAGACATTTCTATTTAAGCCATTTGGTATCCAAATGCCTTAAATAAAATTAACGACTCGAAATATTTGCAAATAAATAGTGTGTATGGTGAAAAAAGAGGCGCTGGCTTAAATTTGCTTTTTCTATTGGGAATGTAAACAAGTTTCGCTGGTGTGACTGATCGCACAGCACACACACTTTTCTTTCATCTTTGGTAAGAGAAATTTCTGTGCTTGTCACACAAGATTTTTTGTGTCGAGATATATTCAGTTCCCGCCGATATATTAGATTAAACAATTTATAAACATGGGAAAACATTTAGGCCATATTTTGTTACCATGGCAACCATTTCTCCTATCTTTCCTATGAAGTGCAAGAGTAAAGTGTGCTTCAAACAATTTTGAGAGCAAAATAAGAATATACATTTTAAAGAGCATCTAAAAAATGATTGATTTATGAATTTTAATCAAAATCGTTGGAACGAATTTTGAGAAAATAAAAAAAAAGCTAAAAGTACATCAGTAAAGTATTAGTACTCTTTAGCCGATTTTATTTAAAAGCACCGTGTTATGTGCCAGGGAGGTGCCTAACTTAAATATAAAATTTAAACCTCCTAGCTCTTTTCATTCTTGAGTTATTTTGTTCAGAAGCAGACAAAAAATAATCAGGTGTCCATAAAAAGAACAATCCCAATCACTCTAAGCTGAGTTTTAAATTAATTTAATTAAACTTTTTCTCTCAAGTTTTTTTTTGTTATTGTTTTTTTTTCTGTTGCCGAGATAAATTCATATTTTATTTGACATAAATATGATTTAATTTGAATTGACAAAGTTTTCTAAACAATAAACAAACGTCTTTCATAAAGTTACTTACCTTTTGATTGTTCATATTCAAGTTAAAGTAATTCAATTCGTTAAATTTAATTAACTAAGTAGTGAGGGTATCCAGGCAGCCAGAAAAACAATAAAGAAAATTAAATTTGTCTTTATTTATTTCATATACTTTTGTCTACGTTTCGGCCGATATTCCGGCCTTCATCAGGACCTTAAAAATTATAAAATACACAAGATTACAATTATAGTACATCACTGCTACATTTTTTTTTTTTTTTTTGTTGTTTACAGATATAAAGACAAATAGCAAAAAATTTTATATTCCATTATTAACGAGAGAGAAGAGAGAATAAATAGTGTGGTGATAACTTACAATTGTTATTTGCCTCGAGCTTATACAGGCCCTTGGCAACTCCTGACAATGTGTTTGAGTGAACATTCGTCTGGTTCAATAGTGATATAAAATTGAGTCTTTCTTTCTTTTTATATTAATAGGGTGTATTTTATAATTTTTAAGGTCCTGATGAAGGCCGGAATATCGGCCGAAACGTAGACAAAAGTATATGAAATAAATAAAGACAAATTTAATTTTCTTTATTGTTTTTCTGGCTGCCTGGATACCCTCACTACTCAATATATTTCAGCCACTCCTCCTGGATTTAATTAACTAACTTGTTATTTTCTTTATTTTAAAAAAATAAGTTCCTGGAAACGTCGAATTTAAGATAATAAATGCGAATTGATAAAAAAAAGGATATCGCTACTATGTAAATCAAGACATATCCTTTTTATTTTATAAAGCTTATCCAAAGGTCAAAGGATTTAATTTTTATTTTTTGACATTAAAACATACAGAAAGAATATTTCCTAAAGAAAAAATTTTACTTATTTTCATAGAGAAGTAATTTTTTGGTTTGCCTATATTAAATTTAGTTAGCAACAAAAATCAGCAGTTAAATCATTTGGTCAGCATGCCAGCAATAAATAAAAATCTGACTGCAACAACTTGATCAGCAAACAATTTTAAACATGGTTAACGATTTAACCAATTGTGGTCAGCTTGTAATACGCCTAAGAAACAGTCGTACTGCAAAATAGTTACTTGGTCAGCAAGATTTCGCAATTGGTCACCAGATAAGGGAGCGTACAAGTATTACGGAACGCAATTTGGGGGGGAGGGGGGTCTCGTAAAACGTTACCATGCGTTACAAGGGGGGGGGGTTTGAACAACGCGTTACGTAACTGATGTTTTAGCGACTTTCCGGTACTTTGCGCATCAAAATTGTGACTTTTAGATAAAAATGGCCACTTGAGCGTTACGTACAGGTAACGTCTAGAGGGGGGAGGCAGAAAAATGTTACGGCGCGTTACATGGGGGAAGGGGGGTCAAAAATTGCGTTACGTAATACTTGTACGCTCCCTAAAAACAAATATTAAAACCACTTAAGGCAGCGTATTAAAAATTTTTGTTTTTGTATTATTTTACAAAATGGGGGAGGGGGGGCGTCATAAGATTAAATATTTTTAAGGAAGGCTTTGTAGCATAAAGTTTGGAAACCACTGACTTGAGGAATTCTCGGCTGGGGATTCGTAGGGCCTATATGCTTTAAAACAATTTGCAGGGTTACCGAATTTGCCGGGGTCAATTCGGTTAAGGTCGGTTCTATTTAAAAAAAGATAAAAAAAAAAAAAAAAATTTAACCACTAGGGAATTTTCTCGGCTTCGGATTGGGTAGCCTCGGTAGAAAACCGTTCAGTTCAAAGCTACTGGATACCATTTGAAAAATCAAAATGTGCAGCCGAAGACCAACACTAGGGAAGTTTCTCGGCCGACAAAAAAAAAAAGGCTGCACTTGCAAAATATTTAATTTCAACTATAATTACACTGTACAAGATTTTTAACATTAGATATATAATCAAGAAAGAAAAAAAAAACGAAAACGTTTATTTTGCAGACCTCTGATTGCTTGAATTTTGTGGATCACTCCATGCAGCTTGTATATTTAATAGGCATTCCAAAAAACTTTACAGCAGATCAGAATGACATTAACTGCTGATTGATTTAGAAATATTTGCTAACCAATTAGCCATTTTGGCTGACCGAATGCATTTTTCTGCTCCCAAAAATACGAATATTTTGCTAACCAGTTAAATAACACCCTTTTCAATAATAATAATTAAGTTCAAAGTAAAAATTTATTTCAAATACAGTACTCTCTGATAATATTTTTTTCTCCACCTTTCTATCATTTAAACAATCAAAACAAAAATTTTCCAATTTTTCTGTTCTAAGTAATAAAAATCTGGTGTGACTGGCCCACAGCACACAACTTTCTCTTACCTTCGGTAATCGAAAGTTGTGCACTGTGCTTGTCACACCAGATTTTTCGTGTCGAAATATATTTAGTTCCCGACAGTACGGTACATTTGAATTCAGATGTAAAATTTATAAGTATGGGAAAATATTTATATTTTGTTACCATGGCAACCATTTTTCCTATCTTTCCTATGAAACACAAGAGTAAAGTGGTCTTCAGAAGATTTCAATCGCAAAATGAGAATATACATTTTAAAGAGCAACTAAAAAATAATTGATTTTTGAATTTAAAAAAAATCGTTGGAGCAAATTTTGAGAAAATCGAAAAAAACTGAAAAAGTACATCAGTAAAGTACTAGTACTCTTTGGCCGATTTTGATTAAAAGCTTATTTTTCCGGTCCCGGGGGGTGTTTAACTTAAATATAAAATTTCAACCTCCTAGCTCAATTCCTTCATGCTTAAAATTGAACACCCACACACACACACACAGACAGACCATGTCGCGAAAACCACTTTTTTGGATTCAGGGGACCTCAAAACGTGAAGATCCATCAAAATCTCGACATCGAATTTTTGACATGAATCCAATACTTTCTCTCTATATATATATTACATATATACATAGGTAAGAGAAAGTAAAAAATAGTTGACAATTGATTGCACCGGAAGGGAAATAAATAATTTTAATTCAAAACAAACATGAATTCGGGTCATTTAGCTTAAAAACAAAAAAAAAAAAAAATTGTCCCGGAAGTTTATTTAAAATCTCCTTTCGGGGCCCGGAGCTACAATGACCCTGTCACCTTTGATGGATGTCGAGCCCTCGGGGAATTTACATTTAATTGACATCATGGCTGGCCTCTCTACAAAGAGTTAATGACTTTTTCCATTGGTATCTTTTAAAATGTTAAACATTTTGTTTACATTGAATTGCAATTTAATTTGGGTGTCCAGGGGAAAGAGAGAGAGAGTTTGAGTTATTTTCAATCGCTGTTTTAATAATTTATTCAAATAATGAATTATTATTGTTATGAAAATTTCGATTACTAGCCACGCCACTCCCCAGCGGCGGCCCTTTTTCCTTTTTTTTTCCTTTTTACTTTCTCTTACCTATGTATATATGTAATATATATAGAGAGAGAAAGTATTGGATTCATGTCAAAAATTCGATGTCGAGATTTTGATGGATCTTCACGTTTTGAGGTCCCCTGAATCCAAAAAAGTGGTTTTCGCGACATGGTCTGTCTGTCTGTGTGTGTGTGTCTGTGTGTGGGTGGGTGGGTGTGTGGGTGGGTGGGTGGGTGTGTGTTCAATTTAAAGCATGAAGGAATTGAGCTATGAGGCTGAAATTTTATATATAAGTTAAACACCCCCCGGGACCGGAAAAATAAGCTTTTAATCAAAATCGGCCAAAGAGTACTAGTACTTTACTGATGTAGTTTTTCAGTTTTTTTCGATTTTCTCAAAATTTGCTCCAACGATTTTTTTTTAAATTCAAAATCAATTATTTTTTAGATGCTCTTTAAAATGTATATTCTCATTTTGCGATTGAAATCTTCTGAACACCACTTTACTCTTGTGTTTCATAGGAAAGATAGGAGAAATGGTTGCCATGATAACAAAATATAAATATTTTCCCATACTTATAAATTTTACATCTGAATTCATATCTTCCGTACTGTCGGGAACTAAATATATTTCGACACGAAAAATCTGGTGTGACAAGCACAGTACACAACTTTCGATTACCGAAGGTAAGAGAAAGTTGTGTGCTGTGCGCCAGTCACACCAGATTTTTTTTTTTTTAAATTCACACTTTTTTTTTTTCTCATTCACACTCACACTCACACACACATTCACACAGTCTTTTCGGCAACTCAGGCCATTTAAGACTTTTAGACGATAACCGTTGAAGTAATATATATATTGTGGGTTGAGGCATTTCTATTTAAGCCATCTGGTATCCAAATGGCTTAAATAAAATCATCGGACTGCCTGGGTCCGAACCCGCGACGTTTGGTATAGGAGGTAGGCACTCTACCTACTACGCCACACCCGGGGGCTGCGGCGGCCCCTCGTCTTTCTTTTTACTTTCTCTTACCTATATATAAATATATGTTAATATATAGAGAGAGGTAGTATTCGATTCATGTCAAAAATTCGATGTCGAGATTTTGATGAATATACACTTTTTGAGATCCACTGAATCCAAAAATTGGTTTTCGCGACATGGTTTGTCTGTGAGTGGGTGGGTGAGTGTTCAATTTTAAGCCTGAAGGAATTGAGCTAGGAGGCTGACATTTTATATATAAGTTAAACAACCCCCGGGAGCGTAGCACGACGCCTAGCCGGGAGGCTTCGCTTCTCTGAATCCCCGCCAGCTGGCTCTGGCCCGTCCGAGGCGGACCCTCGCCTTTTCTTAATTATGAAAAAAAAATCATTACTATTCCAATTCAATGCCTGCTTGAGGATTTGTTTACATTCATAGAATACACAAATGGAAAGAATCTTTAAGAAGTCTTTAAGCATAAAAAATTTCTTTTTTTCAATGAATTAGTGCAATTAAAATTTGAATTTCTTTGGATTGGAAGATTTATTGCATAAATTTTCGACCAAGGTATTATAGGTCAGGTTATAATAATAAAAAAAGAGATATGTTTTTATTATTGTTCGCTTTATTACAGAACTGGCTACTGCGCTAGAAAGCAGTTTCGGTGGGAATTATCCACCATCTTCAGGCCTGAAAATATATTTATTATTATAAGTAAATTGTAGTTAATAATAAATATATTTTCAGGCCTGAAGATGGTGGATAATTCCCACCGAAACTGCTTTCTAGCGCAGTAGCCAGTTCTGTAATAAAGCGAACAATAATAAAAACATATCTCTTTTTTTATTATTATAACCTGACCTATAATACCTTGGTCGAAAATTTATGCAATAAATCTTCTAATCCAAAGAAATTCAAATAAAAAATTTCGTTTCAAAATTTCAACAGAAAGTTGCCCAAATAGAGCGTGACAGACACACGGGCATTAGTGAATTATATAAATATAGACTCGTATTTTATACCCTTATAAAGAATTACAATCAAAATAAAAATTCACGCATAAAGTATGTGTGTGTGTGAATGTGAGTGAGATGGGAAAAAAAGTGTGTGTTAAAAAAACAAAAAATGTTCAATAGTAAAAATAATTTTATTTGTATTTTTGTATACTTCTTGTATACCTGTATGAATATTTAACATAAGCGCACAAAAAGGACAGATGGCCACTTCAGTTATTTGTGACTAATTTCGTCCTTAACAACAATAAATTTGCTGGCTGTTTTTCTTCTTTCTTGCTATACCCCGAAGGCAATTGAATTTTTATTTATATTATAAATGTAAAAAACAAATCTCCATGTATCTTTTTATCTTCCCACAAAAAAAAACACGAAAGAATATTTATTTACTCTATTTAAATAACATGATGGAGTATTTTAATATTTAAAAAAAATATCTCTGACAACATTTTGCCTCCATATTGATTTGATAATATGAAACGTTGCATAGATTAGACGTCGGTATTCTCTTGAGATGGTCCAGGCCTTCTTCTTCTTCTTCTTCTACTTCTCATAAGCAAGCAAAGTTTGCAGAGCAACATGTCCTCGCCATCTGTTCACGTCGGAGATTAATTCCTCCTTGTTCGCCCTCTTGCCAATATATTGGATAAAATATGTCCATCGTAGTAGAACTTGCTCATCCAAGAGGGAGGAAGGGGGAAGGCAAAGTCTTTTTGCAAACCAAGAGTTTAGTCAGGGAGAAGAAAAAAAGCTGTTAACAACTTTTAGGTAGAAAAAATATTATGGAATGCAAAATAAAACTATAAAAAAAAAATTCATTCAAATTTTATTTAATATTAGGTTTGTTCGTTTCGCTTGCCATTGCAGTATAATTTACACTTTTTACTCTGTTCGTTTAATTTTTGCATGTTAGCATAACTTGCATTGTTTGTTTGAAACTTGGGCTGGGGCAAAAAATGTATATTTTGCTGCATAATTTGACTCAATCGAACAGCTGGTGTGAATTGTGCAGGGCGATCTCAGCGCCAGAGCTTTAGTAGATGGCCACCTTTTGTCGCCATTTTCTCTCAATCCCCTTTGATTAAAATAATATCGACAATAAAAAAGATAAATAAGTTTTAGGCTTTATTTTCATTTATTTAATTAATTTTATTTTTATTATTAAAGGATCAACGTTATAAAAAATATTCGAAACAATCCAAGACAAAAAATGACAATTGAAGGTTAGGTTATTAAGAACTCATTTTTGAAGTTCATGGACTTCAATCGAACAAATAACACTTTTTTGTTCTAGATAGTTTCGGTACGTTTGCACCTTTTGACCTAGATAGCGTGCCTTGACAGCTTTGCACTTTTTACCATGGCATGTGAAACGAACAAACCTAATATTTTTTAATTTTATTTGACCGCCTTAATTATCAACTATACAAATTAACTAGGAATCAGCAACACACTCATAAAATAATTTTTTAGTGCAATTTTAGGCAAAATTTTATTTCAAAATTAGCGAAGGCTACTTACTACCTTTCGGAATTTAATTATTGTCTTAATGCGACTACACACGTAACTGCAATGCAAATTTGACAAGCATGCACGTGCAATCTTTTTATACAAGCAAACTGTAGCGTCTATAGGAGAATTTTGTGGAAGCATTTTAATTGTGTAAGTCGCTGAATGCTCCATTGAATTTCATTCATGGACAATATTTGGGCAAGCAAAACCCTCCGCCATTTTATAGACGTCTTGACATTTGATATTTATTTATTTAATATTTCAATCTAAATATTAATATTTATTTTGTCTCTGTTTAAAAAGGAAGTGAGTATTCCTTGATATCTTCCAATAAATAACATTCAGAGTTTGACATTTTTAGGTTAATTTTCGGCATAAGCTGTTGCTTCGACAAGCATGCAAAGCTTGTGCCGAAGGGAATTTGTGCATGCTTGTGCAAAAAGATTGCACATGCATACTTATCAAGTTCGCAGTTATGCGTGTAGCTGCCTAGAAAATGTCTATAAGCAAAATCCACACATGATAGTGACTACACAACTTTGGATTCATCAAAAACCACATCACAATTTCATCAAGTTAAAAATAAAGTTTTAGACGTCGCAAGCCTCCCCCCAAAACACACATAGGCAAATCTCCGAACGCAAGTCATTGACAGTGCCCAAAGCTCCTTCGGCCCAGGGGCCCCCTAACTAGAGAGGCTCAAACTCACCCCCTCCCGAGACGGCCCCGAGGGACCCGCGACCCCCTTGTCTCTACGGGAAGGCCGTTCCAGAGGCCCGAACCCGCTTCCACCCGGAACGACCTACCGTATAGGAAAGTCCTGTGATTCGGCACCTGAGGGTCGTAAGGCCTTCTCCTGGAGCCCCACTCCAGCGAAATAATCACTCAGATATTCCGGGCACTCCCTATCTCAGGATCCTCCAAGTTAACTTCAAACAAGCCGGGGACCCCATTTCGGCAACTCTCTAAATTTCTATAATGTGCGAAATGTGTGCGTCCCTTCTAAGTTTACTGACGAACCTGACACCTTTTGTAGCCTGTTCACGATCGTAAAGTGTGAAAAAAATTCAGAACCAAACGTCAGAGGAGTACGTAATAATTTGATGTTTCAACTATCATTCAATTAATTGTCTGAAACTAATCAAATTGAAAATATTTACAAAAATAAATAAAGTACTTTACTCTTTTCTGTTAGTCGCCTATTCCCCATATGACACTAAATTTAAATATTTTATTCATTTGTAGAAACAAATATAATAATTAATTAAATGGACTTTATTCACACATTCCCACCACTTGATTATCAACTCAGGTGGCTTTTGATGATTTATCGACATTGATAACCAAACACAATATGGTAGCTCTTCATTTCTGATAAAAAACAATTTGCTCCATATGACTGACCATAAATATTCTTTTTCATAGCCATTGACATCTCATTAACATTACTATTTTGATTTTTTAATTCCATTAACGTTTCCTCCCCTTCTATTAATTACACATTAATATTTATGGAATAGAGGGGGGGAAATTATTATTTTTTTTTTTAAATTATCTTTCATTTTTAAATCAAAGCTGTAAAAACATACTAAACATAATTAAATAGCTTTTGTTGCCAAATGGCTTAAATGAAAACACCGAGACCCCAATATATATATGGACCTTGTTACGCATTAGTGTGTCAAGCGCCAAAGAATTCAAATTGAGTTAAACACCGGAGTATTGCTTCAAATGCTTTAATTAATAGTATTTTTATGAAATATGTCCTAAAAAAAATTTATATTTAATGTTACTTGCACAATTGATAAAAAAAAAATTAAAGCTTATATATAATCCAATGAAAACAAAAAACTTTAATGTTAATTTTTCTCAAAACTCGGTAGCTGCCGCTTGACACACTAATGCGTAACAGGGTTTACTTAATTTACTAAATACGAGTATCGTTA
>JAKCPI010025997.1:0-11635 GCA_023213315.1 Euborellia annulipes | reverse complement strand
AAGGACAAATAAGCCATGTAAGAAACATGAAATGATAGAAGTATTAAAAAAAAATTTTAATATTCCACATATGATATATCATTTTTCATTACTTTTTATGAGGATTAATAATTTATAATAAAAATTTCAAAAGCATCCATAGTTTTCAAATAATTCAATGTGCAAACGTCAGATTGTTTATGCCTTAATGTAATTAAACCAAAAACTCTGTCTAACATATGATACATGTCATTAATTCTTGAATTCCCCCTGATTCCAGAGAACTAAAGCCCTTTTAATTATATGATCTAATTTGGGAGTTATTGGCGATCAAAGTTAAGCTTATTTTCGACCTTAATGACATCAGCACACTCAATTCTATATTATCGAAAAAGCTTATTTAGCATTGTCTGATTAAAACCAAATTTTTACCAGAGATTTATAATTAAAAAATGAGTTTTTTTCTAAAGTTTCATCTAGATTGGTAAAGAAATAAATAAAATATTGACTATTTTGTAAATTGAGTTTTAGAATTGGGATCTCAGATTGAAGCCTAGACCGGGTTCACAGAGCGCTCTCTTTACCAATCCGGGATCCCGAATTCTAAAACTCAATTTACAAAATAGTCAATATTTTATTTATTTCTTTACCAATCTCGATGAAACTTTAGAAAAAACTCATTTTTTAATTATAAATCTCTGGTAAAAATTTGGTTTTAATCAGACAATGCTAAATAAGCTTTTTCGATAATATAGAATTGAGTGTGCTGATGTCATTAAGGTCGAAAATAAGCTTAACTTTGATCGCCAATAACTCCCAAATTAGATCATATAATTAAAAAGGGCTTTAGTTCTCTGGAATCAGGGGGAATTCAAGAATTAATGACATGTATCATATGTTAGACAGAGTTTTTGGTTTAATTACATTAAGGCATAAACAATCTGACGTTTGCACATTGAATTATTTGAAAACTATGGATGCTTTTGAAATTTTTATTATAAATTATTAATCCTCATAAAAAGTAATGAAAAATGATATATCATATGTGGAATATTAAAATTTTTTTAATACTTCTTTTATTTCATGTTGTTACATGGCTTATTTGTCCTTAAATTAAATAAGGAAAGTGTGGCTCAGGTGGTTAATTCGTCCTCATTCTATCTATATTTTTTCCATTCTCACGTAACCAAACTTCGCGAGTTCAAATCCAACTCATGCACTTTTTTTTTATTTTTGTAAAGTTGTACGGTAATCTTTGGCCGATGTTGTAAAAAAAGCTTATTTTCACGCTTCAGGGGGGTGCCTAACTTAAATATAAAATTTCAACCTTCTTCTTCTTCTGACCTCGCCATTATTAATCCCGCGGTGCGGGGTCGGCGGAAATATAAAATTTCAACCAACTAGCTCAATTCCTTCATGCTTAAAATTGAACACACACATACACACACACACACACACAGACAGAGAGACAAATTATGTCGCGAAAACCACTTTTTTGGATTCAGGGGATCTCAAAACGTGTATATCCATCAAAATCTCGATATCGAATTTTTTACATAAATCCCACTTTCTCTCTCTATATATATTATATATATATATATATATATATAGGTAAGAGAAATTAAAATTCCTTGTTAAAAATTTTATCGTTTTTTTTTTTTTTTTTGCACCCAAATATTTATTTGGTATTTCATCCTTCCCGGTTGATGAACCCACCAATGAGAAATTAATATTTCAATGACGTCATTCGTCAACCAATAAGAAACGAGTTTTCATTTTTATCCCGCTCAAACCGCTGAGACAAACGTTACTTGACTTTTATTTGAAAAAGTGAATTTGTTTTTGTGAAATTGCTTTCCTTAAAGATATCAATCATGTCTCATTTTAAGAAGAAAAAAAATCTAAGTAAAATAATTCACAATCAAGAAGAAATGTTACATATGATAAGGGATTTTAAAACAAAATTAGATTATCAATCTGATGATCATTTTTTAAAAAGTGAGAAATCGTCTGATGAAGATGAATTAAGGTATTAAAAAAAAATCAAAATTTTCAGATATATTATAGTAGGATAAAGAAATAGATTATTTATTGCAAATATTAAGTCTTTGACTTAATTCTTTTATTAACTCTACATCCTAGATCTGTGGTTGACCGTTTCATATTGTGTTTGACAGGTCAGAAACAAAAGGTGATTGATAGCAATGATCATGTGTCTGGAGTTCAGTATTCGATGCTAGGGCCTCTTTAATTCTCAATTTTCATTAACGATGTTGGTTTTTTCGAAATTTCACCTCATGCTCTTACGATGAACTTGGACCGTTAGACTAAATGAAGATATAAATTGAATCGTTAATTGGGTTGAGGGAAGAAACTTGAAATTGAATATGGAGTAATACACTTAATAAACTTGTTAATATTCCAACTATTTTAATAGAATAGACAATTTCTCTAATTCTTGTAAAAACGTTGCTCTAGAACTTTAAGTTATAAGGAACATACCAAACAAGATCTACTCTAATCTTTTCAAAAGAAACTGTCATTGCCTTAAAACTAAGAAACTTTGTAAATTCCCTGATTTCGATTATTGTTTGCTCGTATGTTGAGTGAACAAAATACAGCGCTTGCTTACTGTACATGTTATTCTTATGATAAAATAAAATAGCTTAAATTGGCGAAAGTCTGGAAGTTATGTGTTTGGAGAATTGAATAATAAAGGGCCTTGTTGAAATATTACGCCGTCAGATTGAAGTGGAAATTAGAAGAGAGGTGCTTAAAGGCTTTCTTCTGGATAGATATTTCTGTTTTTTAATCAACCCGTTCGTTGGTAGTTTTTAAGATGAATATTTAAATGTCAAGAGCGTCACCGTCATTCAATTGTTCTCAGAGCAAACAATAAATTTGTATCACCATTTTATTATTACAATATTATTACAAATTTTTTTTTTCTCACTCGCACTCACACACACTTCACACTGTCTTTTCGGCAACTCAGGCCATATAAGACATTTACGATATCCGTTATTGATTTAATATACATATATGGGGTCCAGGCATTCTTATTTAAGCCATTTGGATTATTACAAATTAAAACGATTGAAGAAAAATAGAGACTTAATGGGAAAAATATACACCGGTATATATATACAGTATAAATCTTAAAAAATATAGATACTGTGTTTAATTTATTTGTACAGTGAGGGACAATATTAAGTCCCACCCATGCGATTTCTACTTGTGATTATTTCATTGTTTTTAAAAAAATATATATTTTTTAATGGAAACTTTCATGGTTCAAACCTAGAAAAAGATTTTCATTTTCTTTTATAAATACAATTAAATAATCACAAGTAGAAAACACATGTTGGGACTTGATATTGTCCTTCACAGTAATTTGAGAGGCCTAGCAATAGACAATCATCCGGATCGTTGGCAATGAATTACGATATGGCTGATCGTCACACAGACACACAGACAGATCATGTCGCTAAAACCACTTTTTTGGATTCAGGAGACCTCAAAACGTGTATATCCATCAAAATCTCGACATCGAATTTTTGACAATGAACCAATACTTTCTCTCTATATATATTAACATATATCGATGTAAGAGAAAGTAAAAACCAGCTTCTTTTTTCTCTCTCACCATTTAATCTTATTGTTTTTGTTTTAGTTTTTGTAAAATTGAAACCAGTGAATTTTGGAAACATATTATAAAACGAGTTCATCCAAAAGCTAAAGTGAAAGAAGTGAAACATCATAATATAGATATTACTTTGCAAAGTAATCAAGAAAAAAGAGAAGAACTTTTTAATTCGACTGAATGAAATCAAGTCTAAAATATCTTTAAAAGAATCTAGTATAGATATAATTAAAAATAAATTAAAAGAATGTGGTATGTATTAAAATATTTTTATTTATTTAATAATCAGTGTTCGTCTATCTTCTCTGAGAACAAATTGAAAAGTATCCATTCTTTTTTTTTACTTTCTCTTAGCCTATATATGAAATATATAGGAGAGAAAGTATTGCGATCATGTCAAAAATTCGATGTCGAGATTTTTTGATGGATATACATGTTTTGAGGTCCCCTGAGTCCAAAAAAGTGGGTCCCGCAAATTGGTCTGTGTGTGTGTATGTATGTATGTATGTGTGTGTGTGTGTGTGTGTGTCTGTATGTGTGGACAGATTTTTAGCATGAAGGAATTGAGCTACCGGATTGAAATTTTATATTTAACTTAGGTACCTTCCCACACGCTCAAAATAAGCTTTTGAACAAAATCGGCCAAAAAGTACTAGTACTTTACTGATGTACTTTTTCAGTTTTTTTCGATTTTCTCAAAATTCCCTCCAAGGATTTTTTTAAAATTCAAAAATCAATTATTTTTTAGATGCTCTTTAAAATGTATATTCTCATTTTGCCGTTGAAATCTTCTGAAGACCACTTTACTCTTGTTCTTCATAGGAAAGATAGAAATGGTTGCCATGGTAACGGAATTTAAATCTTTTTCTTTTTATTAGATTAAAAAATCAATTATTATTTAAATTCCCATTTATTTTTTTTTATTTCTGTTTTAATTGTTTCAAAGAAAACATATATATATATCTCTCCCACTTGCAAACATTATCGTCTCTCTCTACTCTTTTTAAATTCCTTTCCACCTTATCTTCGCATAGAAATAATGTTAATTTCCTATAGGGATTTGTATGTTAATTTCGATTCAAAAGGGGGTCCCCTTTGGAACTTTTTTACGCATTTAAAATTTTTTTTCCAATTCTTATGAAATTTTGTATTTATTTACGATTCTATATTGTGTATAAAATGTCCAAATATGAGATTAAAATTTTGAAAAATAACCATAGTTTATTTGAAGCAGTCAACATTTAAAATGCAAGTTTGAAACTAAGGTGCTATCGGAAACTAAATATATCTCGACACAAAAAATCTGGTGTGACCAGCACAGTGCGCAACTTTCTCTTACCGAAGGGTAAGAGAAAGTTGTGTGCTGTGCGCCAGTCACACCAGATTTTTTATTTATGAATGAAAAAAGGGGGAAAAAAACTAATTATTTATTTTTTTTAGACAAGAAAAACAACACGAAAAGGAAACTGAACAAGAATTGGATATTAAAATAGATGCTTTAGAATTATTGAATGAGAAATTACAAAACAAAAGACAAAGTATAGCATCTTTAAATGAAAAATCATCATTATTTTCTACATTGTGCTCAGAAAATTGCATTGAACAGGATTCACATTTGTTCGTACGTATTAAATTCTATTTCTAATTAACTCTAATTTTTAAGCCCCTGAGGGACAATATTAAGTCCCACCCATGCGTTTTCTACTTTTGATTATTTCATTGTTTTTATAAAAGAAAAGAATACATTCATATTGCTTAAGTATTGTCCATACAATGGCCAGAAAACCTCTTATAAAGCTTTACTAACTCGAAAAATATATTCTATTTTCTTTATTCTATTAATGTCAAAAATTCGATGTCGAGATTTTGATGGATATACACGTTTTGAGGTCCCCTGAATCCAAAAAAGTGGTTTTCGCGACATGGTCTGTCTGTGAACAAAATATCTCAAGAACGAAAAGAGCTAGGAGGTTGAAATTTTATATTTAAGTAAGGTACCCTCCTGGGACGTGACACGAAGCTTTTGAACAAAATCGACCAAAGAGTACTAGTACTTTACTGATGTAGTTTTTCAGTTTTTTTTCGATTTTCTCAAAATTCGCTCCAACGATTTTGATTAAAATTCAAAAACAATTATTTTTTAGATGCTCTTTAAAATGTATATTCTCATTTTGCCATTGAAATCTTCTGAAGACCACTTTACTCTTGTACTTCATAGGAAGGATAGGAGAAATGGTTGTTATTGTAACAAAATATAAATATTTCCCCATACTTATAAATTTTACATCTTGAATTATAATATAAATCGGCGGAAACTAATAGTCACAAAAAATCTGGTGTGACAAGCACTCTTTCTCTTTCTTTCTCTTACCTTCGGTATTTCGAAAGTTGTGTGCTGTGCGATCAGTCACACCAGATTTTTTAATCAAGAAGATTTAAATTTATTAAAATTATTTTCTAAGTTTGAACCTCCAAAATTTGGATTATATTTTTTTTTAAACAATGAAATAATCACATGAGAAAACACATCTGGGTGAACACTAAACAAGTCCCACAAATTTGTCTTTGATTTGAGATTTATTATTAAATAAAACTTTCATCTTTATTTTTGTCTACCTGTTACCTAAATTCACTAATAATTTATTCTTTATTTTTAGGATAAATTAAAATGTCATATGGAGAAATTGATTTTTTTGCAAATGACCCAAAGAAATAATTATTCAGAACAGGAGTTATATAATTTGAAAAAGAATATTTGTGAAGAGGCTTTAAGAGATATCGAATCTGTTAGTTCAAATGTAATTATTCAAGTTCTTGAACAGTTAAAATTATCATTTAAAGAACAAATGGAAAAGTTTAAAATTGATAAAGATTTAACACATTCTAGGTATGTATTTATAAATCTTTTTTTTTCCATCATAAGGAACTGCGAGTAAACTTCCTCTTGAAATTTATTCTTATATAAAAACTAGTACAATCCAGTTATTTTCAAAATCTTTTTTTTTTTTTTTTTTTGTTATTGTCGTCTGACCAATGATAGAGAATTCAGCGTCACTAAATACAAATCAAAATTTTTAATGAAAGAATGAAAGATTTTAAATAAAATTTTCAATTTTATTTACCCGCGCTGAATTCTGATTTCATATGATCATTAAATTTTTTCAGATTTCCAAAATGAGTCTTGACCTTTGCAAATGTTCTATTTTTTTTTTTACTTAATTTTATTAAATAATTTCAGCTCAAATATTTACACTTATTGGAAAATTAATCAAGAGGACATGCAAAAGCAAATGGATTTAAAATTAAAACTAATTAATTTAAAGAAACATGCGGAAGAAAAAAATGAGCAAGTCTCTACTTTAATGAAAAAAACTCTGGAAGAACTAAAAGGGGCAAGTTTATTTATTACTTTTTGACGTGCCGCTGTCTTAGAAGTGGTTGATTATCTAATTGACCCCTCAATTTACTTCATTTATCATAATGAACCGATATACAAAGATTACGAGTTTATATTTGTTTTCATTCTCCATCAAATTTTTAATTGAGTTTTTCTTCATTTGTAACTTGTTCTTATTATTAGTAATTCCATTCAACTTAGTATTTTTTCAACATTTTTGCAATCTTTTCAACTTTGGCCTTCCTAGCTCCTAAATTGTCTTCCATTCTCATTCAGAATATAAAGAAAAATAAATGTTTAATTCTTTTTTTTAGAATGTCAACGAAAGGCAATTAAACGAAAATTTGTTAAAATTTAAAAAAATGGAAAAAGAAAAATTTCTTGTTAAGAAATACACCGAGGCTTCTCAAGATAGTCATCAAATAGATAAAGAAATGAAGTCATCGCAAAGTGAAATAAAAGATTTTAATATTTCGGTGGTAAGTTTTTTTATTTTTTTATTTTAATACACTATTTAGCTTTTGATCAGCAGCGGATTGGCAAAATTTGAAGTATGCGCCATATCAAGCAGACAGATGACCCCATAAAAATGCGAAAAATATTTCTAAATATCTATTAGATATATTTATAAATATTGACACTCAGACTTGAGCCATCGGATCGATTTCTTCTCACAATGAAAAAATAATAGGCCTGTTCTTCTTCCACCGGGCAAGTTTCCGGTTGCTCACTGCTTTTGCTAGATTAGTGGGCGCATTAAGATAATTAAAAAAAATAAAAAACTTCGTTTTATTAAGGGCCTTCGGGAGGCAAAGCTGTTCGCATGTTTTTGCAGATAGATGGCATTAGGGGTCTTAAAAAATTTAGCCAAAATGCCCAACTATTACGAAAATTTGCCAACAGATGGCAGGCTATATTTAATCTCATGTATTTGTTTGATTTTCGTTGATCTTTTAATAATGAATAGTTTATAAATATTATTATATATTATATAAAAGCATAAAAATATCTATTAAACCTATTTTTTTTCTTTTTTAGGAAAACATCTCTAATCAAGTCCAACAAAACTCAACGGAACTTGAAAAGCTTTCTTCAGAGCTCAAAGAAATGTTAATTACAAGTCATTCTTCGTTAAAAGAAGTCGCCTCTTCACTCCCAAAACAGAATCATCAAAGTGAATGTGAAATTCAAAATCAATTTGTATCGACTCTAAATTCATTTATCGAATCTCCTTTATTTCTAACTAATAACTCGTGTGAGACAGATAATCTATTTACACTATTAAGAAATTTAATTGATAATTGTTGTCAAAATCATTTGAAAGATTCTTTTAATAATGATATTTCGTTAGAAAATCATTCAAATGTGTCATTAAAACCTATAACATCTAAATCGATTATCGATCATAATTCAACATCCCAAATAATTAATCGTAGTTGGGAAACGATAGAGAAAATTAAAAAAATTTATGGAAGGAATACAAGACATTGTAAAAACCATTCCGGATGAATTTCTAGTTGATGGTTTAACTCTAAAAGAATATCATAATAAATTTATGAATATGAGTAAATAAATACTTTTGTTGGAGCTGGAGGATTGATTATTTTGTATAAAGAAACTACCTCCGAAGGCGCTGAATGTATATTACTGACCACACAGCATGAAGTGTTCTCATATTTTTTTATTTTTGTATAAAACTGATAACAATAAAAGAATAAGTTATATTTATAATGGCTATTTTTCTCATTAATTCCACTTTAAAACTTAAATCTAAGTATTATAATTCCTTTCCCCCCCCCCGCCCAACCCCCCCACCCCAGCATGGGCTCCGGAGTAATTGCCTCTTTCCTCCGTGCTGCACTCTTGTGGGAACTTTAAAAATTATACTTATAATTCTAAATGTCTCCACAGGGTCGCAGCACCTATCAGCTTGATTAAACAATAAAAGTGAAAATATTTATTTATATAGGACCGGAGAATAAAAGCCAGCATTTGATGGACTCATCTCACATCATCTTTAATTGATAGATTTTTCGACCGGCATCACGCCTGGTCATCGCTCGCATTCACTTCTGTCTCCTGCTTCTCGAAAAATTTTAAATAATTACACATTGTATGACACGGGCCCTCCATCAAATCATTTTTTTGTAGTCACGATGACCAGGCATGATGCTTGTCGAAATATCTACTAATTAAAGATGATGTGAGAGGAGTCCATCAAATGCTGGCTTTTATTCTCCGGTCCTATCCATAAACGTGTGATCCAGCGAAAAACTTCTAATTGTGATATTTATTTAGTTCAAAAGTATGTTTTACTAGTGAAGGATGATATCTCATGATTAAGCAAATAAGTAAAATTGAAAATATTTATTTAGTTCAAAAGTATAAGTCACACTAGTAAAGATACAGAAGGAGATCTCATTCTGATTTGTGCTGCGACCCTGTGGAGATGTTTAGAATTATAAGTTTAATTTTTAAAGTCTCCACAAGAGTGCAGCACAAATCAGTTATTTTATTCTATTACAAAGATACATAATTAATTATATTTTATCAAGATCCTTCCTTAACATCTTAACGCTTTCATTGCAACAGGAAATATCCTAAATTGGCAATTAAACTTGCCTGCCAAAGGCGGACAATTGCTCGCCGAAGACGAGCAAGGGGGTCCAGGGGGACGGCGTCTGGCTAGAAGTTCCCTGAAGAAAGGCTTTACGACTAGTTGAAAATAAAATTTAATTTCCAAGAAAAATATTTTTCTCAAATCTTGGGGGAGGGAGATTGCCGCCTTTACCCCCTCCCCCCTTATATCGGGCCTTGGTGCATCTCGTAATCATCAGAGTTTTACCGCCATTTTAACTATCCGCATCCTCAACAATGCTTCCTTTTTTTTTTTTAATAATTCTTGATGTTATGTCCCCAAGTGATTCAATCAACAGATTTGAATGGTAAGTTTATCATAAATTTTATGAATTTAGAATAGCAGATGGGCTAGATCTTAATCACTAATGGTTTTATTAGCTTGAATGACTGATAATCTATTTTACAACTTTTTTTTAATATTCACGGGACTATTTTTTTGCTATGAATAATTCCATCAAATTGTCTAGTAATTATTTAAATTAGTTATTCTTAAAAAAGAAAAAAATGTTTACATGATTATTTTATAAACATCGTAAAAAAGGAATTTTTGCTGATATATAAATAAACGGAAGAAAATGAAATAGTGTGGTTATGTACTAAATGGCTAAATGGCAATGGAGCGAGTGGCGAGTGGAGCCAGGGGAGTGGAGCTACGTGACGCAGCCAAGGCAGCAGCGTTATCATTTATCAGAAGGCGTTCGTTACGTTATGAATACGCAATCAGTAATCCAGGCAAAGAGTGCAAGAAACTGTCAAAAACCAGCGAAAGAGCTATTTTTAATTTTCGATATCCAAACGTGTTTAATTAATCTCTAATTCACAAAATAGAAATGAAATGATATGTCAAAGTGAATTATGGCAGATAGAAACGAAAAGATTTTACATGAATTATTAAAAATACAAGGAAATAATAATTGTGTCGATTGTGGAAGTTCAGGCAAGTAAATTTTTTAGGAGAATTTATTGTATTCCCCATATTATATATATATAATCTCACATTTTGGTTGTCATTCATATAAAATAAATTTTTTTCAAGATTTTTATTTAGCATTGGACAAAATTGAAATAATTACACTAAAAATTAAAAGTCCAATCGTATCAAGTAGAAGGGTACAAATTTTATTGCTTATTAATGAAATTTTCGAGATCTATATATTTAAATAAGATATTAATATTTAATGCTTGATTCGGATTTGACAAGTTATAGATATATTTAACAAATTTATTAATAAATTTTATTTAGATTGCTTTTGAAGTTGTGTCTGTGATGTGATTATAATGGATGGATATATCAGCCAAATTGGAATGATCTAGGTTCAATAAAACTCCCAGAATAAGACGTTTCGGCCTGAATTTATTTGGCCATTCTTCAGTTATTGGGAATTATACTCATAGTGCAAGTGCACTTGTGATTGAACAAGGATTTGTCAATAAAATTTGCTTCATACAAAATTATATGACTCCTGTGCCCAAGATCAGAGAGTTTTCTATTGAACCTAGAGCATTCCAATTTGACCGATATCTCCATCTCTCCATTATAATTTTATTTAGACTTAATGACTTTTATTTAAAAATAACTCTTTAAAGAATGTCACTACAATCCATCACACAAAAAATTTTGATAATTTCATTTTCATTCAAATGCTATTGAATTCCCACTTTTCAACAAGTGATTATTATTATTTACTCTTTATTTAAAAAAATTTTTCAAATATGAATCGAATCAGCTTTTGTCAAAAATTATATTGATGATAATATCAAAAATAATTTCTTTTCAAAATTTATTTAATGAAATATTTGGTTTTTTACAAAAATCGATACAAAAATAGAAAATATTTAGACAGGCACTTGTCCAGAAACTTTCGGTTTGAGTTAAGATATATTTATATATATATATATATATATATATATATATATTTAATTAATTTATCAAAATGAACATTTATATAATCATGGGTGTAACTTGAAGTCCCGGG
>JAKCPI010025996.1:0-18663 GCA_023213315.1 Euborellia annulipes | reverse complement strand
TAGACTATATATATATTTTTATAGATCAATGAGAACGTGAGCTACTCAATTAATAATTTTAAAAAGAAGATTTAAATGGGAAAGATGAATATTATCTGAATCCAAAATAAAATCAAAACTATTTGGAAATTTATTTTTTATATAATAAAAGGAAACATTATTTAAGATTACAACTGCATCACAATAAGACTTCCTATAAATTAATTAACGTGCTATCAATTTAAAAAATATTTAATACATAAAATTCTAATTAAGATTCAAGTGGAAAATGCGTTATATTAAAATTTTATTACCTGAAATGTGTGAGATCTGTCAGTCTGATTTTGCTCTCTGGAACACAGACTATGTTTAAACTAATTCACTCACACTTAAGAAAATAATTAGAGAAATTAAAATATTTAATAAATTACAATCAAGGGTTTATAAAAGAAAGAGATATGAAAAGAGATGAGAGGTTAAAAGCTGGGCAACTAATTCAGTTAACTGACAACACATATAATGATTTAATTTGTTAGAAATAAATATTAAATAATAAAATCATGCAAAATGGATCAAGAGAAATAATTAAATTTACCTTTTAATAAGCAGAGATAAATTGAGAGAAGCATTTACGCGCGGAAAAACATAAAGGCGGGCATAGACAAGCAGACAAGGCACAGATTGACAGGTCAAAGAGACTGCCAAAATGGACGACAAACTCTTTGACAATTCATAAAAAAATTTATCAGAAAAAAAAATTTATAAAATAAATTATTCTAACAATAAAATATGATTTAGGATAATTTTTTAATTAAATTTTTATTTTTATTTTCATTAATTTTTAATTATTTAAAAAAAAAAATTAAATTCAAATGTCTGTTAAAAATTAGTATTTTTCTTTTTTTCAAACCAATAAAATTATTTAAAAACAAAATTAATTTTAAAAAATTCTTACATTCTTAATTTTAAAGTTAATTTAATTTATTATTTAAATTTTATTTTTCATATGGATTTTGTTTTCTGAGATCAGGGAATAAACTGAGATGCTGTTTTCTATCTCTGAAAAATAAATTTTTAATAAATCTGAAATAAAAAATTTGGAAATTTTTTTTTTCTTTTCAAAAATTATTTTTTTTAATTATTAATTTATTTAGTTTTTAATTTTATTTTTTATATTACCACATTAATATATTGCATAAAACTTAATTCCCATATGTGATATGACATTTCTATTTTTATTTCGTTTTTAATTATTTTTTATTAATCACTTAAATATATTCAATAAACTTAATTCCCTTAATTATAGAAGATTCTGGGATGGACCTCTTCGAGTTTTAGTTAATTCCCTTATTATGTGATAATATAATAAAAAGTTGTGTATCGTGCCCTAGGCTCACCAGTGTGCCGAGATATATTTAGTTTCCCATAGCACCTTAGTTAACTTGACCACTTGTTTTTTATTATCTGGAAATTTCAAGCCTTCAGAAAACACTGGGTTACGATACTTTTTTGACAGTTTTGAGGCAGTGCCGATGCCACCTGCCCCAAAATTTCGCTGCCTGACTGTTAGATTCCTATTTTATATTTTATTTACTCGTTGTCTACAAAATTTAAGCTTTCACCCATCACTAAAATGCAACCTATTCTGAAAATATTAGCCTTCAGAAAAGTCTTGCCCCTTTTCGTCGCCATCTCTCCGACTATATATATATATATATAAATATATATATATATATATAGTTTTTTTTTTTTTTTTTAAGGTCCTTCTCGGCATCTAAGGCCATTTAGACCCCATCCCTATTTATTTCATATATATAGATTGGGCCGGCGCCCTAGGATAAGGGTAGTCCACCCGCCGCGAAAGCCTGGTTCGACTCCAGGGGGTGCAATTTTGCCAAATCTTAAACACAAACATATCTCGCAAACTTGCTATCTTAAACGATATATTGACTGGCTAATGAACAGTCTATTTGAGGATTGATTGAAAAAATTCCAACTTTTTCAAACAAGGTTCTACCTATATATACACTAATAACATCGGGTTTCAGAATTGAAAAAATTTCTAAATGAATAATTATAAAAATTAAAATTTTCATTTAATATCAAGTGTCATATGAATTAATCATTTTTTTTTTAAATTTTTATTTAGACAGATTATATAATATACTCGGTATATATTTCAAAATTTTATATTTATAAAAAAAAAGTATAGACAAAATAAATATTAATAATAATAACAACAATCAGCTCTTATCACTTTTAAAGTATTTTGTTATTTTTGGAGTATTACACAATTGAAATTTTTTCTTTTTATTGATTTTCTTTCTTGATCTATTTTAAAGAGTTTTCCTGATTTAGTTTCAGTTTCATACGGGACTTTTTTGTTCTCTTCTAAATCTGGGTTTGGTGAAGTAGTAAATGAAATTTCGTCTATTTTATTGTCACTTGTGAGTTCTTCATTATTTATTTTAGAAAGATCATTAACTGAAGAAGAAGAAATATCACTTTTAATTACTAAATTTGTTTCTGAAGTAGAAGTTTCATTATTTTCTTGTTGAGTTTTAATTTTAAAAGGATTCTTTGTAATAAATGTTTTATCCTCTTCATGTTCTTTTGAAATTGAAGATATGTCGGGAAATTTATTATTATCTGCTTTATGTTTAATTTTGAAAGGATTTTTCGAATTCTCTGAGTCATCACTCTGATTTTTTAAGGATTTGTTTTTTTTGTGATTGAAAATAAAGTGGTAGAGAATATTGGGTTGAAGATAATTTTTTAAAAAATTCTTTGCTCTCCTCTTTCACATTTTCTTTTTCTTTATTTTTTGAAAGAGATTCTTCAAGATCTCTATCTAATTCATCTTTTTTATATTCTAAGTCTGGATTATTTTTAATTGATAAACTATTTTTACTTTTTTAAAAGTATATTTTTTAATATCACAATTTGGAGTTTTTTTTGATGATGAATTTCCAAGATTTTCTAAATTATCAATGGGATTAGAAGGCGAAATTTTTTTTTCATCTTTCGATGATATATTAGATTCTTTTGTTAAAGAGTTATTATCTTCAGAATTAGATGTTTCTCCTAATAATGTGTTCAAACAGTAAATATCATAATCTTTTTGTTCTTTGTTTTTTTGATAAGATTTTTCGCTATTTTGTACTTGAATTTTTGGAGATATTTCTTGCTGTTCGTCTTGTTGAGAAGGTCCATATATTTCAATGTCTTCACTTTTTTGAGACGATGCATAAAAATCATTCTCAAAAAATTTATCAAGAGACTCGTTTGTTTCTGATTCTGAACTTGAAATTTGAAACGAAGAATTCATTTTTTCATTAATTGAATTTGTAGGACTTTCTTGGATATCATTTTCTTGAGAACTTTTGGTTTCACTTTCATATATTACTTCTTTATTTTCTTTAGCTTTGGATATAAGACCAGAATCTAGAGAAATCCAGGAATCTTTTGACGTGCTCATTCCAATTCTAGCTGGAAAAAAATAAAAATAGAAATCAATATCAAATTTTTAATATTCTTAAATCATTTTCTTTGGAGTTTAGGCTTTCACAGTTATCACTAATAATAATGTTTCGGCCACTCGTTCCGTGGCCGAAACGTTGTAATTTTTACAAATAAACCACAGTTAAAACCGAAAATCAAATTCTTAAATCATATTAATAAAATAGAAAAAAGGTTCAGACTCTAGGATACAAAGGGGTGTAATTTCGAAAGTGCCAAAAAAGTCAAGTATAGTTAATAAAATTAATTAAAATATTAACTATGCATAGGTTAATTTAAATTTTTTTCATAATTGTTAACATTTGTTTTTTTTAAGCCCGTGACCAGTGGCTCAGAGAGAAGACATGGCTGGGATCCCGGGTTCGCTTTTCAATTTTTAATTGATATTTATAGTTGAGATAAAATTATAAACTTCATTTATTTATTAAAAACACAGCAATATTAGATTTTTACCACTGTACAGGTCGAATAATATGTAAAATAAATAATTTCCTCTAATTTTTCAATTTCATTTCTTCAAATATTAATGATATTAGGTATACGTAAATCTAGTATCTTCTATTGCTTTCTATTCTTTTTCATTAGCCATCTAAAAAGTAAGGATTTTTTATTTAAGCATTTATCGAATAAAAATTTGTTAAAAATTTATATATATATATATACTGTATATGTTATTAAGTCTTGCTAATTGTGAATGAAAATTTTATTTTAAACAGCTTTTTAAACGCTAATTTTTCCACTTCTTATGAAATTTTGTATTTATTTAGGATTCTCTATTGTGTATAAAATGTCCAATTATGAGATTAAAATTTTGAAAAATAACCATAGTTTATTTCAAGCAGTCAACATTTAAAATGCAAGTTTGAAACTAAGGTGCTATCGGAAACTAAATATATCTCGACACAAAAAATGTTACGGTTTTAAAATCAAGAAAGAAATTTTAAAAAAATTTGCGAATCAAAAAAATTTAGTTATTTTTCTGAGAATAGGAAAAGCTCAGATATGAAAAGTTTTTTCGAGTCAAGTCGCATTGGATGTTGAGATGTTCTCCTTTTGGAGGCATTTTCAAGAGAGAAAAGAGATGAGAGTTGTTTACGGAGTCGCAATCTTGCTGGTCTCCAGGACTGCTTGGAGGATACCTCAGAGGTTTGGATTTGTCTGAGATTTCGAGGAAGGTTGGTTGCTTGTAATCGTGTTTATGTTCGGTGTAGGTTGACTATATACTATTTATTGACTAATATACATGTAAATATATTAACAATTATATTTAAAAAAAAAATCATAAGAAAATATTCAAAGTTTAGAAAACTTACATGATGCTTCATCTTTCAGCATTTCTTTTAAATAGCTATAAAGCCTACAATTCTTGTCAGCTTTGAATTTTTGATAGTACTGACAAAGTAATTTCCAAAGGTGGCCTAAAATAGAAATTTTATATTAATCACTGGTAACAATATAAATTTATATAAGAATGAAATTTGAATATATAATTTGATGAAGCTCAGGAACCTTCTTTATCCTATTGAAAATTGAACATATAATGAATTATATTATTGTTTTTATATATATATATTTGAAAAATAGTAAATTAACGTTAATTTATTTATATTTATTAGTTTTAAAAATAATATGATCATAAAAAGTTTACGAGGACAAATAGTTACAGGATATCAGGAGATGCTAATTATGTTTTTACACATGACTTTCTGACAACTTATTTGTTCTGATAAATGAGTATATACTTCCAGCGTTTCCTAAACTTTTTTGACCGTGGCCCGGTACGAGGTATTAACATTTTTCAAGACCCACCTCGCAAAATTTTAAACGGATTGGACCCGCCAGAGGGTCAAAGTTCATTGGTTTCCCCTAAATTCGACTATTAACACCTGTAACTCTTTAACGGTTGATCCAGCAAAAAAAGTCATCAGTAAATTTTTGAAGAGCATTAAATTTGCTAAAAAAAAGTCCTTTAACATTTTTTAGTAAAACAAACGTTTTTCATGTTATCGGAAAAAATCGAATTTGGTTGGGGGAATGTCACATTGGCTTTCAAATTACACTAGTAGGCAAAATGAAATTTTTTTTTCGAGCCCCGACATAATTTCTTCAGATTCTTAAGTAAAATGACCTCCTGAATGCAAATATGACCTCCCTGATTTTTCACTACACACCCGGCTCATGAGAGCCTACACACTAGAGGATTTGGCTCGATTGTAAGCGAGCCGCACTCGCGTGCCGGTCACGCTAGGCCTTTAAGAACTACAAAATACGTAGCTTATTTCATTAATCCCATGTCTTCTTAAAATTCTTGAAGTTTAAGCATTTTTTAAATAAATTTAATGAATACCTATTGTTATCTCTTCCTTATAAAGTATTTCAAACAGGCTATCGACATCATTTCTAAGAGTTTGATCCCCAAAAGTAAAGTATGCCATATTTCGACCAGCTTCGGAAGCAGCCATAGCTTGAATGATGGCTTTCAATCGAGGATCCCCCCTGAAAGCACCGCATCCCCAATTTCCAGTGGCAACTGGAGGTGGTTTATCCATATATGGGTTTCTAAAACCTACGTAGGCCTGCAAAAAAAAATCAATTAGTAAAGAATAAAAACAAAATTATTTTAAAAAAATTACTTTATTAAGTTCTCTGATAATGTTGATAGGTGAAAATTGTTTTTTAGGATCTGATTTTAATGAAAGAGCATCGATACATGTAAGAGTTGTCATTCGACGACCATCCTTATCAAGAGGAGTTTGATCCAAATAATTTCCTTCCCAACGAAAAGAATCACTATAACCACTAAATTTACTATATTGTTCGGATCCTGAAAATAAAAATTTAATCTTTATATTTTGTTTATAGCTTTAGAAACAAAATTAAATACCAGATATTATAAGTGCTTCTGTTGAATCTAATTGGACAGTAAAAAGTCTTGCTGCAATGAGTTCTGGATTTATTGCAAATCGAATTTCTTCTTGTACTGCTCCTCGACCTAAAATACCTCCTCCTATTTTACTGAAAAATAAATATTTTAATGAATGAGATTTCTTTCAAATATTTTTTTATTAAAATTATATAAATTATATATAAAATAAAAAATATAAATGTCCCTAAAAAGGGCACTGTGAAGCTTGATTCCACCATTACCACAACTAGCCAATTCCTTTGTCCTTATGACCTCCCGTGAATGAAACAAGCTCCCTACGCTTATCTTCCCCAAAATCTACAATCTTCAGACTTTCAAGTCAAATATCAACAAGCAACTGAGTTCCCGCAGTTTAGTTCCCCTTTTATGCTTTTTTTAACTATATTTTTCCTGGCTGCATGTGACCACTGGTCATTATAGGGCCCTTAGGGCATGTGCACACGGGGGACTTTTGTCACGCAACAGTTTTGTCATTAGCAGTATGAACCGTCACATTACATAGGTTTTTATGGAAGTAGCGCACACTAAGTGAATTGACAGGGGAATGACTTATTTGTTATTAGGGCAATCAAGCAACTTCTCCCTGACGAAACTGTCCCGCTCGCATGCGCACACGGGTGACAGTTTGTAACTTGACTGTTTTGTTACATTGGAAGAGGTTGTTTGGTATTACTTTCTACTTACTACCCTATATATGTTAATATCTAGAGAGAGAAAGTATTCTGATCATGTCAAAAATTCGATGTCGAGATTTTGATGGATATACATGTTTTGTGCAGAAAAGTGGTTTTCGCGACATGGTCTGTCCGTCTGTCTGTCTGTGAACAAAATATCTCAAGAACGAAAAGAGCTAGGAAGTTGAAATTTTATATTTAAGCACTCCCCTGGCAAGTGACACGAAGCTATTGTAAAAAATCACCGAAACCCGTCACCTATGGTTTCAATTGCATGCAAAAAAATTTTTAATTACCAATTAGCAAAATCAACTTGTAACATCCCTTCTTGTTCTTCTATATATCCTTCACTTTTTACAACACATTTTGTAAACTTTTTTGTAGAATAACACCATTTAGGTAGTTCGTTTGGCGGAATATATCTTCTTGAAAATGTTACTTTCCCCAAAGGAGCTAAAATTAAGAAAAATTGTAATAAGTTCACTTAATAATATTATATTTATATATTCTAAATCAGAGAAATCATTTGGGAGAGAAAGGGGGGAGAAATTTTTTAAGATTCATTAGAACACTGTTCTAATTTATAATTTGTTCAAACCCCCTCCTCTCTCAAGCTAGAATTGAAATGACGTTCCTGATTTGATGTGTACCTTGGTCTGTAATCCTTTTAAAATAATGTATTAGGCATTTTAATTTTTCACAAATTATTTTAAAATGTCTCAAAGTTTTAGGCGTTGTATATAATCTGTAAAAATTGATAAAAAAAAAAAAAAATTTATTATTTGAATTGTTAAGTTGAAAATAATTTCACTTACGTGTAAAAATTTATGCTTGGGAAATAATTAGATCTTCCATCTTTTGGTCTATATGTACAAAGAAATGCATTTGCAAGAATTGAGCCAATTTGTTGTTGAGTATAAGTAACAGTCATATTACGATTATGTTTGAGGATAATTATCTCTCCTTGTATAAGAATCGGTAGTTCCAATGCTAATTGTATGATTTTAGGGAGAGTATTTTTAAAAAAAATTTCTGATTCAGTTGCATCTAAAACCTAATAAATTAAAAAAATAAGTCAAAGATTTTATTTTGGACAAGACAAGTAAGAAAAGTCTTCAGTTGAATTGGGAAGTTGAAAATAATTTTATATATATATATATATATATGGGAGATGAACTGTGTTATGCATAAAGGAACTAAGCGCCATTATGGTCGCAAGTTTAGGCCCCCATCTTGTAGGGAAAAAGAAGATCTACCTCTTTATTTAAATCACAACATTATTACTCTGTGCACTTTTTTTGTATAAAACAAGAAAAAAATCATTGACATTGGGTTTGTTTACTAGTGTGTGCAAATGAAATGCCCTTTATCTCAGATTTAGGTTAATGTCGCTTGGTTTCTTTATGCATAACATCGTCCAAATATATTACGGGTATGACTTTTTGACTTTTTTTTCCGAAAAAATTTCCTGTAACAAGAATGAATCAACTTTTGCCTATTAATGACTAAAATGATGTTTATTCCAATATTAAAAAAGGTCACGCACAAACCACTTTGAAATATTAGGTTGACTAGTCGCCGTCTTGTATAAGCGGGTATACAAGAGAGGTGTTCAAAGCGGGTAGGTGAGTTTTAATTGGCTTAATTTGGTCCTAATTATAACCAAATAATTGGAGGTTGTAAGAGGATCATATGTAAGAACCTGCTACTCATTAAGGAGTAATCTTCCAATTGAGATTTTGCTAATTATAACCTTCGGAAAATCCCAAGTGGGGGGGGCGGCCCATACCAATATTTGACTTTCTTGTTTCTTTAATGACCCTATATAATTGGCAAAAAAAATCTGATAAATAAAATTTTCAAATCATTTTGCGTGAGACGTATTTTTTTCAAATCACCTTGAAAGTAAGATTTTATCTAATCTTTAATAAAAATTCATCAATGATACAGGGATATGAGGTTTTGTAAAAAGTCATAACCGAAATATATATATATATATATATATATATATATATATATATATCACAAAAGTATAATTCAATGTTTAGTTACAATAACTCACTAGGTTGTTATTTAAGAATTTCAAATTTCTTTATCGTGAGTGTATTAAATTTAAAGAGACCTAATGAGTGACCGAAAGCTTCTTTTATATAGATATATTAATAAAAATTGAAGGCTAATCTTTACTATAAGACGCCAAGCCACCCAGAATCTTTTTTTTTAAACAACTTGCAGGGGTCCCGACCTAATTATTTCGGTCTTTTGGTATGCAGTTCGGTTTCTTTCAATTAAAAAAAATTAAAAACAACTAGGGAATGTAGAGCTAATGTCAAAAGAGTGTACTAGTAAAGTGTAGGTCAGCGCCCGAGCTTGGCTGGCGTCTTATAGAAAAGATTAACCAAATTAAAATATAATATAAGATTGTAAAAGGAGCAGGAGTTTTACTGGATAGATTTTGCAGATGGAGGTGCAGAGATGAAATAATTTATGAAAAATTATATCGAGGATTTTTATTGACAAGACGACTGTAATTGCAATATAACAGTTTCGGTCTGAAGATTCTGTAACTCACTTTTTCCGTAATCTTTCGGAGACCTGATGATGGTCTCTTCAGACCGAAACTGTTAAATTGCAATCATAGTCAAGACGACTGTCCTCGATATAATTTTTCATAAATTATTTCATCTCTGCACCTCCATCTGCAAAATCAATCGAGTAAACCTCCTGCTCCTTTTACAATATCATACTCGGGCTGTTTGTACCGACATATAATATAAGAGTCGAAATTGAAATTTAGCATAATTACCTGTTCAAAAAACTTGTGCAGTGTATCGAACGAAAAATTAAATGAATTATATTTTTTAATTGTTGCTTCCAATTCTATAACATTTTTTATTTTAGCTTCTTTAAGAGTTTTTAAAATGAATTGCCAACGCCCAGGATTATCAGCGGAGGAAAAACAATGTTTTATTTTAGAAGGATCATTTCTTCCATTTTCAATATATTGAACAAAATGATTAGGCGAAGGTGTTATAGTTGGAAATTCGGATATTTTCCATTTGTTCTCATTTTCCCAAAGACTGGATAATGTCTTTGTATCTTGATTCTCACTCATTTTGTATAAATAGTTAATTTAAGCACTTGGGTAGTTCAATAACAAATGCAATATCGAAGTTAAATGATTAGGCATTATGATGTAAGAAATAATTTCAACTATAAAAATATTTATCTATATATAGAATAGATAATAAAAATATCACATTCTTGTAACAATTTTTGGTAAAGTCATGTTAAATATTGAAAAAAATTTCAGTAAAGATCACTCACATAATTAGAAATACATTAAATAATTTTATAATGATGATAATTACGAAAATGACAGAATTATAATTTTAAGCTAGCATCACGGGATTCAAAGTCATAGACTGGAAAGATAGAGATGTAACTCTCTATTAAAAACTCGGTCTTTATTCAATTTGATTAAAAAAATTTTAATATTGCACATATAATATGATATATCACTTTTTTTATTACGTTTTATGCAGATTAATAATTTATAATCAAAATTTCCAATAGCATGCATTGTTTTCAAATTATTCAATGGACAAACATACACATTGTGAATGCTTTGATGTAATTAGGAACCAAAAACTATATATAACATATGATACATGTTATTAATTCTTAAATTTTTCCTGATTCCAATTAACTAAACATCTTTTAATTATAAGATCTAATTTTGACTTATTGATGATCAAACTTAAACCTAACCCAGGCCTGACCACCCAATTCTATATTAAAAAAAAAACTTATTTAGCATTGTCTTATTTAAAATAAAAATTTACCATAGATTTATGATTAAAAAAATAGAGTTTTTCTAAATTTTCATAATGATTGGCAAAGAAATAAATAAAATATTGACTATTTTGTTAATCGAGTTTTAAAAATCTGGTTTTGTAAGTAAGAAGAGAGCCGCTCTATGGATTGTCCTTTCTTCTCATTGGAGAAACCAATTTTTAAAACTCGATTAACAAAATAGTCAATATTTTATTTATTTCTTTGCGAATCTTTATGAAACTTTAGAAAAAACTCTATTTTTTAATCATAAATCTATAGTAAATTTTTATTTTAAATAAGACAATGCTAAATAAGCTTTTTTCTATAATATAGAATTGGGTGGTCAGGCCTGGGTTAGGTTTAAGTTTGATCATCAATAAGTCTAAAATTAGATCTTATAATTAAAAGGTGTTTAGTTAATTGGAATCAGGAGAAATTTATGAATTAATAACATGTATCATATGTTATATATAGATTTTGGTTTAATTACATCAAAGCATTCACAATGTGTATGTTTGTCCATTGAATAATTTGAAAACAATGCATTTGATTAGGATTTGATTATAAATCTGTGTTATAAATTATTAATCTGCATAAAACGCAATATAAAAAATAATATATTATATGTGTAATATTAAAATTTTTTTAATTCGTCTTTTAGTCTTTTATTCTTTTCTGGTTTATTTTTCCTGATATGAAAAAAATCAAACTTGGTTCCTGCACTTATTATCAATTTCTTTTTATTTTTAATGCTAACTTATAATTTTCTAAGAAATGAAATTAATAACAAATCCAACAATAACTTTTTTTTATATCACAGGTGGGGGAGGGGGAAGGCGCCAAAAATGACCTAGCACGGAGGCGGCAACATCCCCAGGAATGGCCCTGGTTTTATTATTAAAATCATAAATATTTAACTAGATAGAGCCTTGTTGTGCCAGGGGGTGCAATTTTGCCCAATCTTAAGCACAAACATATCTCGCAAACTTGCTATCTTAATAAATATATTTAAAAAATTGAAATAATTTAATATTTAAAAATAAAAGAACTTTTTTTTTGTTTCAACCAATCATCAATTGTATAAATCAATTCTCTCATCTGATTGGGTGCTGGCAGAATGTGTGTGGATATGTTCGCCTGATGTTCGCGCCATTTCCAGTTCATAAAAGATCCATCTATGCAGTCGTCTGACATAAGTGTCAAGTTTTTCCCTCTTCTTCGCGGTTTCAGAAGCCTATTGCAAATTAAATAATATTTATAATAATGTAATATGTCTTCTTTAATAAGGTGAGTTATTTAGAAATTTCCATATTAATGTTTTATAATGAGGTACAAGAGATAATGTTAGCAATGCTTTGCTTTTACTAACCAACATAATAAATAAATATCACTTTTTGCAATTATTTTTCAAAACAATCATCATGTAAGCTAATATTATATATTTATAAAAAAATAATAGAAAATTAACAAGAGAGGAGCTCGCTTCTATCTAAATAAAACTACCGGTACAAATGTAAGAAAGTTTCAGCTTTATTTTGATAATGGGTTCATTAGTGCCATTGTACTTAAATGTATAAACAAAATACAACAACAAAAATAATTATAAAATTATATCTTAGAGAGGATACCTCCCAGTCTAATATACTGTCATATCAATTTTCTGATTGCGAACATCCATCTTTCACATCGCATATATAGCAATCTCTATATTTGTTTTATATTTTTGTAATTTAAAGGAAAAAAATCTCTTCCTTTTTGATTATACTGTATACATATTCTCTACCTTCAGAAGAATTCTAAATTATATTGTATTGTTTATATAAATATATATATTTTTACTTTCTCTTACCTCTATATATGTTAATTAATATATATATATAGAGAGAAAGTATTGGATTCATGTCAAAAATAAGATGACCAGATTTTGATGGATATACACGTTTTGAGGTCCCCTGAGTCCAAAAAATGGTCATTCCATTTCAAATCAACACAGATGCCAACCCGATCATCTCCGATTTTAATAAAATTTGGTGTGTTCATTGCACATGATGAGAGAATGAAAAATGCCAAATTATAGAATTGTAGCACAAATCGATTTAAGCCTGATTTAAGCTATATTTTGCATATTTGTGGGATTTTATTCATCGTTTGTTGGCAAATCAGAAAAATAATTTAAGAAAATTTTAGAGAAAGAAAATTATTATAAAAAATAAAAAAAATATTAAAATTGTTTTAAAAATCAACTTTGCAGACATTTATTTTATATTGCCCTGTAAATAAATTAGAGTTGTTTCTTAAAATATTCCTAAATTTTTAAAGAAAAATAAATCACTCAGTTGTTCTATTATGCTAAAAGAATATAAATACTGTATTTGTCATTTATAAATACATTTTTCTTATTAAAAAAAAGCACATAATAAGAACAATTAGGGGTAGCATTTTTGGGATTTTGCGGAACGAATTAAACTCTCGAGGTACCACTGTATTAGTATTCTTTAGGCGATTTCGATTAAAAGCTTATTTTCACGCCTCAGGTGGGTGCCTAACTTAAATATATAATTTCAAACTTCTAACTCAATTTCTTCATGCTTTAAATTTAACACATACAGAGAGACAGACAGACCATGTCTGAAAAACACTTTTTTGAACTCAGGGAACCTCAAAACGTGTATATCCATTAAAATCTCGACATCGAATTTTCGACATGAATCCAATACTTTCTCTCTCTATATATTTCATATATAGGGTAAGAGAAAATAAAAATATAAAATTGATGATTGGGAAAGCCTGGTGTAGATAGATGAAGGTCAAATGAAAATGCTGGAGGTATTTTCAGGCCAAATTTTATTACCACTATACTGTCGACGTTTCGGGGTACATACGTCTCCCTTCATCAGGACTAATGTGTTTTTAAATAATGAACCCTCACTGGTTTAGTCATAAGAGAATGAATTTAATAGTCCAACTTCGCCTGCTGGTAAATAGAAAGGCATTCATAAGGCGAGTTCTCAATAATATATATATATATATATATATTTATAGTCCTGATGAAGGGAAGCAATGAGCCCCCTAAACGTCGACTCTATAGTGGTAATAAAATTTAGCCTGAAAATACCTCCAGCATTTTCATTTGTCGTTCATCAAAAATATAAAACAATTATCTTTTCTCTTCAGAAAAATTCTCCTATTATATTTTTTAATTTTAACTTTATTTTTTATTTATCAATACTATTGTTTTTAAAATATATATTTATATATATAATATAATAACTATTCCCATTTCACAGGATTCTTTCAAAGGCTGTAAAATAAAGACTCCAATTCTGCTGGTGTTCACAAATTGCAATATTCAATTGAATTTTTTTACTCTTTGTTGTAAGTTTCATTTATTCAAGATTTGATTTGACATTTCATCATTATAATGTAAGTATGTTGATTAAGAGGATGTTAATAATATTCATAAATTCTTTATTATGCACAAATGAAAAAGTAATTTTTATAAATTTTATCCCAGATTTCCAAAAAATGGTCATATTTTTTTAATAATCGGTTTTTCAAATAGTGATGCACAATATTTGTTAATCAAATATTTTCAATGGTCAACTGCTGAAAAATTCTCCCATTTTCATATCAATTTTACTTTGAGTTGAGATTTGTCTTGAGGCCGATTATTAAAAAGTATTATTTTAAATTAGATTATTAACAATAGCTACTTTCCTTTTTAGCTCAACTTTTATCAATATATATTTAAACAAAAATGGCCATGAACGATTTGGAAACACTCTTAAATAATACATCTCTATCTCAAAAAGATATTAATATAAAAATGAGATATTCTTGTGGAAGTATTCCTGCTGATATCTGGTTGTATGATGTTGGGTTTTCACAATTACTTCAGGACAAATTAAAGAACGCATTCAAGACTAGACAATTAAATCATATGGATAAATGGCCTAAATTTGGTGATATTTATGGATTTGTTAAAGATGATGAATATTTTAGAGGAAAAATTTTATCCTCCAAATTGCCTTTTCCTATAAGAGATATGGATTCTGGAAAAGAATTTTTAGTTGATTTTCTTGATTTATTTACACTTCCTCAAAATTTAAAATGTATTTATCCACAAGCAATACATTGCACTTTGGATTCCGAGGAAAGAGAAATTTGCCGAAATTTTGGGAAAGAATTCCTTAGAAATATTATATTTGATGTTGATCTAATAGTTACAATAAAAAATGAATTAAAAGAAGGATTTTATTTAGTTGAGATTGAAAGGGTTCATCCAATTAATCAAAGCAAGACCAAATTAATCGATTTATTTAGAACAATATTGAATACTCGTATATCATGTGATAATAAAGATATTGAAATAAATTCAGATAATAGAGATACTATATTAAATTTTGAATCTATTAAAAACCATAAAGATTACATCATACTACATGAAAATACATCTTTTAAAGAAATACATAAAAACAATAATGAAGGAGAGATTAAAAGAAACTTAATTGAAAATATAGAAAAAGAAGATAGCAAAAATGAAACTGTGAACATAGAAAATTCACTTCAAATATATAGTCAAAAAATTGAAAGCTCTACTTATTCATTTATTAATAAAGAGAAAGATGCTGAATATACCAGTAATTCTAAAGTACCAACAGTACATAAAAATCCTTTAAAGAACAATGAAGTTTGTGAAGACAAATTAACTAACTTTAATAATCTATGGCCTGATCCTCAATATTTATATCAAGCCCAACCTGGACAAACTTTTTTAGCAATGATATCTGAAATTATTTCTCCTGTAGAGATATATTTTCATAAGGTAATTTTTTTCTTAATATAACCTTATCACTTTTTCAACAAATTGTAAGAGTCATTAAAAAAGCTCTTATCTTTGAAGAATCAATCATAATTCTTCATTCCTCTACTAATTGGAAATTCACTGTCTCAGGCAGATTTTATATAATAGATATTATTATTACTGAATTATAAGTATTAGTAAAGAGAATATATTAGCTATTCTTGGCACGCCATCGCCTATATATATATCTTTATATATATAATTATAATATAAATTTGCAATATTCAATTAAATGAACTTCAAACATCTCAATGCCCAGTCCGTCATTAAAATTTTCACTGTCCCCGTCTCCTACATATCTAATTAGTATTTCATAATTAATATTATTCTTCTATAGTTAAAATAATAGAGGGCTAATTGGATAAAATAGTACTTAATAATAAAAACTTCAAATTTTTATACTTGATATTAATTTTATTTTTTTAATTATGATTTTATTTCAGGTTAATGATGAAACTTCAGAAATTGATTTACTTACCAATAAAATTGACAAATTTTATCATAATTTTAACTATAATTTTGAAGATATATTACATATGAAAAAAGTATTAAATTTTGATGTTTCTCCTACAAAGGCGCTATGTGCTGCTCCTTATAAAGGAATCTATTATCGAGCAAAAGTCATTGAAATTACTCCAATGGATAAAGTAAAGGTAATTAATTTGTTTTATTAAAAATCTTAAGTCCGCTAACTAATATTTTTAAAAAAATCATGTTTTAATCTAGGTAATTGATTATATTTCCCAAAAATCCTTAAAAGAGGGTATTTTAACCTATTTTATGGAAACCAAACTCTTCTCCAATAATATTAATAACAGTTTCTTTCTTTGCGTACAATCATTTCTCTTCTTCTCTTCTGATAGTTAGGATTTAGGATATAGGAAAATCAAAGATTTACTCTTGATAATAGATGTTTACTGATGTTAATGTATAGTGAGGAATAATATTAAGTCCCACCCAGAGGTCTACCTGACCTGGGACGCGCAGGGCTCTAAAGCCAGGTAGACTTCTGGGTGGGACTTAATATTGTCCCTCACTGTACAAAGAAGGTTGGGAGATCTGTGACTTTCCTGAGTTGATTCTCGGACTTATATAGCCCTCATGTTTATGGTAGTGACAGATAAAATACTGATTTTCAGAATTGCAACTTACTATATTTTATATTAAATTGCAATTCAGTAAATCATATTGCCCTGGGAGACTTCATTTGTTTTTGGATCTATTAGTTAATGTCAGCGCACTCGTATTGTGAATAGACCATTATTATACATGTATTGGGTTCCTTTGAATAACTCCTGGACTTTAGACAATATGTTATGGTAAAATAAATTTCTCCAGAAACGTCTCGATAATTTGTTGAAATATTTTTGGCTGCTCCTTTAATACAAGTGCATAGCCTTGGTTTATAATATACATTATCCTTGTTTGAAAAAGTTTTTCTAAATAAAAGCTCGGTCAACCTTCATAAATAATGAATATTAGTTGGTGTAGGTCGAGGAACGGGGGGCCTGGTGCAAAGGGTAACACACCGATGCTTCAGAAATGCTGGAGATCCTGGGCCCGATTCCCGGGGGCCATGAGGCATTCAGACCAACAAATAAAGGGACTGTATATACCATTTTTCGAAACAAAAGTTGAAACAGTGGAGAATTTTGTAGATTCACAGACATTTCGTATCGAAATATGAGTTTTTTTTTTGTTTGTAACATTTTTATTATTTTACATTTTTGTCCAGGTATTATTTGTGGATTATGGAAATATCGAACTTTTGGATTACAACGATATTAAACCTCTTTTGGATGATTTTGCAAAAATTCCGTTTTACGCGGAACCTCTGGCACTCTATGGACTTGAACCATCTAAAGATTGGACTGACACGGATGTTGAAATATTGTCATCATTTATAAGAAATGAGAATATGGTAATTATTTTAATATGTTTATTTATATATATATATATGTTCTAGAAGTTTTTATATATATATATTATATCAGGGTGCGCAGCCATAATCCGGATAAAATAATGTTTTATGGAATTCAGTCAATTTTAAAGATACAAAAAATGCTTTCATATCCCACTTGGATCCTTTTTGAGACTTCTTATTCAATATAGCTGCCCTCCGCCTCTATCACACTTTCAATCGCCTTTAAAGCGCGAGCTGGCCGTCTTCAAATGTTCTCGGTCTATCGACACAAACGCTCCCTGGAGGGAGGCGATGTTGAGGTGCCTGGTGCCTGGACTTATTGGTTTGTCTCTCGAAAACGCTCCACACGTGGAACTCGAAAGGGTTCAGGTTGGGACATTTTGATATATTTTTTTTTTTTTTTTTTTAAACATTCACACTTTTTTTCTCATTCACACTCCCATTCACACACACATTCATACAGTCTTTTCGGCATCTGAGGCCATTTAAGACTTTGACGATAACCGTTGTAGAGAATATATATATTGGGGGTTCAGGCATTTCTATTTAAGCCATCTGGTATCCAAATGGCTTAAATAAAATCATCGGACTGCCTGGGTCCGAACCCGCGACGTTTGGTATAGGAGGTAGGCGCGCTACCTACTACGCCAAACCAGGGGGCTTGATATTATTATATGTATTTAGAATGCCTTAGCGCCAATTAGCGCCTACCCCTAAATTCTAATATACTGAGAAATTCAAATTCAATTTTGTTCATTTTGACTGCGCACTCTGTATATACATAGCAGTGGAATTAAATCAAAAAATATGTCAACGGGTTTGGTAATCTTGATCAAAATAATTATTTGAGACCTTTTTTAAAGTCTTTCGGCATCTGAAGCCATATGGAATTTAAATCGATAGCTTGTGTGTATCTTATACTTGTATAATGTACTTTTGT
>JAKCPI010025995.1:0-40795 GCA_023213315.1 Euborellia annulipes | reverse complement strand
AAATCGATTTTGAGCTTCGATTTTCGATTAAAATCGAAATCGATTCAGTGTTTTAAAAAAAATCGGAAAAAATCGATTTTTGACGGCCGATTTTCGATTTTCGATTTTCCAAGAAAGTGATTTTAGCGACATGATCTGTCCGTCTGTGTTCAATTTTAAGCTTGGAAGGATTTGAGCTATGAGGTTGGAATTTGGGTTAGACACCCCCCCTGGAGCGAGGAAATAAGCGGTTAATTAAAATTGGCCAAAAAGTACTAGTACTACTTTACTGAGGTAGTTTTTTCGTTTTTTGATTTTCTTAAAAATATCCTCAACGATTTTGATTAAAATTCAAAAATCAATTATTTTTTAGAAGCTCTTTAAAATGTATATTCTCATTTTGAAGTACACTTTACTCTTGTATTTCATAGGAAAGATAGGAGAATTTGTTGCAATGGTAACAAAAATATAAATATTTCCCCATGATTATAAATTTTAATCTTGAATTCAGCCCTCGGGGTTTGGTGTAGGGGTTAGCATGCTAACCTCGTATACCAAAAGTAGCGGATTCGGACCCCGGGCAGACCGATGATTTTATTTAAGCCATTTGGATACCAAATGGCTTAAATAAGAATGCCTGGGCCCCTAATATGTATGTATTATCAATAACGGATATCGTATATCGTAAAAGTCTTTAAATGGCCTAAGTTGCCGAGAAGACTGTGTGAATGAGAAAAAAGGGTGTTTTATAGAAAAAAATATTGAATTCAATTGTACCTTAAGCATTTACTGTCGGAACCTAAATATATGTCCACACAAAAATCTGGTGTGACAAGCACAGAACACAACTTTCGCTTACTGAAGATAAGAGAAAGTTGTGCTGTTGACGACGAGTCCCAATCTTTTCAGATTTTTTGAGAAATATAGAAGCTGATGTTTAGTCCTCTTGGTTTGTTAAAATTTACGTTATAATGTTAAAAACTTAAGTTATAAACACTAAATATGTTATACCATATACAATGTGTTGGTTTTTAAAAAGAAGTTATAAAGGCTGAATAAATTGATTTGGGCATCAGTAATGCAATGTTCTATTTTTCTTGTTCCACAAACCGCTTGGAAATCGTATGCAGAACCTTAAAATCAACTTATGGGCATAGTGAAAGATTTTTGTAAAAAAATCGAAAATCGATTAAAATCGATTTTTTAAAGGCAAAAATCGATTTTTTTAAAAATCGATTATTTGGTTTCGATTTTAAAAATCGAAAATCGAAAATCGATTCAGCCTTCGAATCTACCAACCCTAGTCTCGTCTCGAATACAACTGACAGACAGGCACCAGGCAAGCAAGCATTGAGAAATAGCATTCCTCTCTGAGTGCCCAAAAATTGAAATTATCAAATAAATTCTCCATTTATAAAAATTCTATTTACTTGCAAACTAACGGGGTTTTAATCAGTTCGGAATAAATTCGAAATTAAATAACTATTAAAAAAGACTCAAATCATTTACCCACCCTTAAAACTACCCTCTATTAAATAAAATACTTCCTATGGTTATTTTTAGTATTTATTTATTTATTAGGGATATATTCGAACTAAAATAATTTTTAAAAAACTTACCCTTTATTAATCCACCCCTAAAAACTCACCCTCCTATTAAATAAAATACTTGCTATGGTTATTTTTAGTATTTATTTATTTATTAGCGATATATTCGAACTAAAATAATTTTTTAAAAAACTTCCTTTATTAATCCACCCCTAAAACTCACCCATCCCTTGTTGAATAAATAGCTAAGGAGGATCTTCAAACAGTTAAATTCTGTAAAACAGAAAATCGAGTAATAGAAATTTCTTTTGATAACTCAGAAACCCTGTATTTCTTTTTATTTAAATTGTTGCGTTAATGTGGATGGGGTGTTGGCAGACGGGTAGGTCCGGACTCCGATGAGAGTGGAGGAGCTCTCACTGAAAGTTCCAGGGGCCCGTTGGAATAACGAGAGACCCCCCTGGACTTCAATTGCCAATTTAGAATGGCTGCCCTCGGAGTCAGGAATAATTTTTGTTAATAAAAAAAACAAAAGTTTGAAGACGGAGGCCAAGTGTGTTTATTCATTTATATAATTTTTATTAAGTACATAGTACTTATTATTCAGATTTTACATAGTACTTATTATTCATTTACAGTTTTTTCTCGCCAACTATATATTATATTTGTTGGCCTCACATTTCACTCTCTTTTAAACACCTTAACTTTAAATGTCAGTCAAAAATTTATCTAACACTTTTTCAACTCACCCTTGACGGATTCCCTTACACAGGCGGATTCTCCCAAGGGTTAGTGTCTCATTTTCGTTTTTCATTTTCACTATCGTCCTTTTGCCTTGTGGGACACTACAAAATCATTGTCGAGATCTATTCATTTAAATAAGATATTAATATTCAATACCTCAATTCGGATTTGACTAAACATACTCACACATTTGTTAAATATAATTTTATATAATCGTTGATGACAAATAATAGTGAAATTAAAAATATTAACAGATTTATGCTGAGGAACTTTTACAGATGATACAATTTAATCTATCTCTCTTTAGAATCAGAATTCAAGGCGCATGTCATTAATTCTATCCTGATTAGCCCACGGGATATTATTTAAACCCCTAGCACAAGAGGGGGATACTTTACCACTGTGCTATGGCCCAAGAATGAGGATGAATTTAAACATTCAGTTGCTTTAAACATAATTAAATTTGAGGAAGTTAGGGTTATTAAAAATCCATCTTTTTTTATTATTTCCTTAAATAATGGAAGTTTTATTTGTCTATGCCCAAGTTAGTGGTGGCTGATTAAAATAATATATAATATATTATATAGATTTTATTTTTGGCAGCAACTGCAGCTGACAGTTTCTGCCTAAACAACAACTTTTTTTTATTAGTTCTTTAATGAATTCTTTGAGATAATTTTTATCAATAAAAGATTCTAAATAATTTAGTCCCTTGTGGAGAAAATCAAAGGGAATGTTTAGTTTTAAGAAAATTTTGAAAAAATTCTCAAAACTTCAAAGACAAATGTTGGGCCACAAGTTCTGCTTTGCAAATGAGTTCAAATTTTCCAGCATTATTTTTTAATACAATGGAAAAGATCTCCCTTAATATTATAAATGTATTTTGATTCTTGATCTTATTAATAACATTTGCAAATAGAATATATAAAAAGAAACGCCCCCCAAGCGTTCAGATTTTCCTTTTTCACCAATTAGAATTAATAAATATTCATTTATATGATTTTCATTATTACTTTATGGAACATGATATATGGACTATGTTATGCACGAAGGAACCAAGCGCCATTAACCTAAATCTGAGAGAAATGTCATTTCATTTGCACATAAGTCTTGTTTTATCCAACAAAAGGCGACCTGAGAATTTTCCTACAGCAAGTCTTATTTCAATTTCGATCATAATGGCTCTTGGTTCCTTCATGCATACATAACATGATCCATATATAATTCTTTAATTAATGTTTTTTCACGTATATATGCCCCGTGAAAGCTTCATTCCAAGTTTTATTAAAATCAAATGAAAAATAAACAAATTAATTTTTAGGCAAGGAGGGGAGGGCGGGGGAGAGGGGTGTCGGAAACATTCTCTGAATATTATTTTTCATGTATTTATATCCTGAGAAAAAAATGTCATCTCAAATTTTATTAAAATCAAATGAAAAATAAAGGAATTAATTCTTTTTTTTTATATTTTCATACCCTGAGGTAATTTAAATCCAAGGATTCCAAAATTAAATTATGCTTTCCAGACACTAAAAAGGGTGTTCACAAACCTTAATCCGAATTAATTTTAACTTATTGTAAAATCACACTCCGGAAAAGTGTTTTCATATTAAAAAAAAGACATATGAAAATCCCTCAGGAGTTTCCGAGTTTATGCTTTACAAACAGACATATATCAATAATAGAGTATATAGAGATAGATAAGAACTAGTAGGTTTATTTCTATTTTTCCTAAGAATTAGGCCTATAATCTTTTTCGATATATTTTTTCTGATCCAACCGCAGACGCTTATCTATAGTGAACCATATTAACAGGGCATGATAAATGGTGGCCTATCTAAAGATTTGAAGGCGTTCTTCCTTTATCCGTGAGAATATTTCCTATCTCTTTCCTTATTTTTTATCTAGAAATAAAGTGCGAAAACTTCCGAGAATTTATGATATTGTCCGAAATATCATCATTCAGGAGGATTTTCTTAAAATAAGATTGAAAATAAACTTATACATCCGCAAGAGATTCTACTAACTAGTAACTTACTTAAAGAGCACCTCCTTATGAAGACAATTATGTAATGTAGGCATATTAAATAAATAAAAAATCTGACAGGAATAATACAAGTAATATTAGACAATTTTGTTTACATTAGCATTTGTCCAGTTGACAGAGCAGGCTTGGCGGAGGTCACTCAGGCAACGACGAACAAGATGCTGAACTGTAGTGGGGATGGCCGCCTTCACGCTGCACACCGAATTATTTAAGGTCCAAGCTGACCTCTCTGAATTCCACTGTAGCTTTGAGACCAAAAGAGATCGGGCCTCGGGTTCATCGAGTGACATATTTTTTATTCCAGAACATTGAATCAACGGGTTCCAGAAGTCCAACCGAGAAGAGAGGTTTTCGCCATGGCAAAGGGCGCAGAAGGCGTTTCTTAAAAAAAATACACACCGATTAATTAATTTACTTCATTTTTGAAGATAAATCATTTAAGATAGAGTTCATACCTATAAGTGTAACCTGTATTGTGGCTGGTGAGGGGCATTTCCATGAGAGGATCAGAAGCTCTCGTCAAGGAAAGTTCCTGGCCAACTGCAGCCTCACAGTTCAAACGTACTGCCGTTTGCTCCCATTCGGGTGGACATGTTGCTAACATGTATATACCATAAGACACTGCATCGACGCTTATACAAGAGACACTTGCCGCACCTCGTCGTTGTTCAGCTGCAGCAAAATGTGCTGAATCCAGGCAACAGTCGCCGTATTGCGCACAGGCAGGGTCACACATGCAATTCCTTGAGCTCCATAGCACCTCGTCGGCTAATCGGGAACGTTCTCGACTTGAACTCGTGCACGTTGACTTTCCATCGCATGTTCTACAGTTGAAAGAAAAGAATAGAATCAAAATTGTGAGACAGTGGCAAATTCAGGTTTTTACTCCTAGGAAGAGGAAAATGGGAGAGGGAGGTTATTTTTCAAAGGTTTTTTTTAAGGTGCAGTTCTCGGGGTGCTAATTTTGGGAGATTCCAGCGGCCACAATTTTGAAGCTATCGACCTCAATTTTTTTTGTAATTAAAGCAATTTAAAATATCCACAACTTATAGAAGCCCTTTTTTTAATTTTTGAAAAAATAATTTTTTTTTTTAGATTAATGACATTAAATAAAACATATTTTTAAAAAATTCGCTCTATATCTTATAGATAATTAAATTAGTAATCATTGTGTTAAAAAATAATTAATTGTTTACCCTTAATTAATTAGCTGGAATCTTTCAAATGAAATGGAATAAATCCCTTGTATCCCTATGGGAAAAACCAACGCCATCTCTTGCCGCCTTGAGTAACTCAGTACTTACGTCTTCTAACGGTTTTTCGAGACGCGCACCTTAAGTGAATAGACAATAAATTCACGGCCTAAGGGGGGGGGGACTCAGAAAACCCTGCTTCGTCACTGGGGATAGAAATAAACTGGGGTTGGAACTAATTTTTTTCTATACTCTTATGATGGTGTGATAAAATAAAATAATATATCGAAACAATGTGAAAACCTTCTCTTTAACAATCCCCACAATTATTATTCCCATAGAATATTTGAATTCAATTAAAATTTAAATATGGAAAATATTATATTTCAACCATTTCTCCTATCTCTATGAACACAAAATTCAAACAATTTGAGAAACGAGAATATATTTAATCTAAAATAATTGATTTTGAATTTTAATCAAAATCTTAGCGAATTTAGAAAATCGAAAAAACTAAAAATAATCATAAATATGTATCTTTCGATTTTGATTATTATTTTCGTCCCGGGGGTGTTTAATTAAATATAAAATTTCAAACATCTTATTTTAAATTCACACCCACACACCCACCCACCCACACACCCACAACAACCATTCCGAAACCCTTTTTGTTCAGGGCTCAAATAAGATCATCAAAATCTCACAATTTTTGACAATCCAATACTTTCTCTCTATATATATAATATACATAGGAAAAAAAAAAATAAACTAACTAAAAAAGTTATCTATAGAGGAAACAGAATAAATAATAAATGCTTTTTAAAGACAACTTTTATCTTTTCTGAAATACTATAGATAATTTATTATACTTAAATATCTAATATTAAACAATAACAATTTAAAACACGTATAAACCTTGCTCCTTTATTGATTTTAAATACCTTCTAATGACTACTCAATTGTATTGTATTTTGATTGATTTATAAGACCTTAAATTGTTTTTTTCTATTGGTTTTTTCACCTTCTCTTTGTCTAGAGCCCTGATGATGATTGTAGTCAAGGCCGAAACGGTAGCGATGAATTACAAGAGATAAAAGAAAATAAACAGGGGACTTTACGAATTTTCATTCACTTTTTATCAAAATCCTTGAACATATTTTAAAAACAAACAAATGAAGTGTCTTTTTAACTTTACTTTCATCTTGGTATCCAAATTAAATTAAGATGATGAAACACAACTTCAAGTTACTGAATATTTTTAATTATTTTATTCATTAAAGAATTAAAAATATATAATATCAAACTAGAGTTTTAATCCGCTTAGTTCAGATTTATCTATTCCATCTGTCCTCTGACATGAGTCATCTTGAACAATTTGTTGTAAATATCGATATCAATGGAGTATTCAGTGAAGTAGCTCCGAGTCAGGAAAATGATATGGGGGTTCAAACCCCCCTCCCGCTCTCCAAAATAAAAAATAAATAAAACTAAAGTGTTAAAAATTTTAAATACTGTTAGAAATTATAAAAAGTAAAAAATAATTTAAGGGGAATCACCCGGAACCAGCCTAAGGGCGAATACAAGGTGGGAGGGGGGTAAAGAGAATAATTACCCCCCCCCGAGATATGAAAAAAATACTTTTTTTCGAAAAAAGATAAAAATTTAAAAATTAATACTTAAAAATTTGATTTGTATTTATATTCTGGCAAACAAGTACAGAATGAGCCTTTAAATTACCGAAATTAAGAAAAAATGTGTGCTGTGCGACCAGTCACTCCAGATTACCCCCCCCGAGAAACACCTCTGGATCCGCCAGTGCTCCCTTGGGACGGAGCTAGTGAAAACGACTGCGGAATAAGCAATGGAAACGTTGTACAGTATTTATATTTTAAATAAATAATTAATACAAAATGTGGTCTATGTATAATTAGTAAAATGATAGGCGAGATTCGGAACACAAAATTAAACTATTTATTTGTATATGTTACATAAACAATATATATCAATAACAAGCCGTTGCCAATACATCTCCCCCTCTTAAAGGTTTAATCTGTCTGGAGGGCGACTAATTCTTTCACTCTTTCTAAACGTCGAACCCGGCACTTCTGACGTTGTCCTGTCCGTTTCATGGAAGTTGTCCTGTCTGTTTCTTGTGGAGTTGTCTTGTCCTTTCATCATCCGATTCATCAAAGGATACTCACATTCATTTTTATAATTTTCTTGTTCATAGGGATGAGATGAAACCTATTTCTTCTAATGTTTCTTTTTAGTCTCAATAATGTATAATTAAACTATTTATTTGTATATGTTACATAAACAATATATATCAATAACAAGCCGTTGCCAATACAGTCTATAATTAAAAACTCCCATAATAATAGTATTTATCACAGAATAAGAAAATTTGTTTATTTTACGATTGGTAATCATTCACATATTTTATTTTTTCATTTAGATTCTTTTTCCTGTCGAATGATGAACTTTTGGAAATTTTATCTGAAACCAAAGATCCTAAACGAGTGCAACCTCATCTTAAAAAATGTTTCGAAGGAATTTCTAAACTGCAATTCACACAAGACGAGATCATTATTGCTATGATATCAGCCCCCTGAGAAACACCTCTGGATCCGCTCTTGATCCAGACAATTTATTGATAATTATAGCTACATAAAATTGCAATAAGTTCAACAAATGGAATTTCTATACCGCTTTCAAATAAAAATACCGACAATAAAATAAATTTATTTGCATCCCTCCTTCCAAAAATAAAACCCTAGTTGATAGATAGTATTTTTCCAAAACTGCTGGCCTTAGTTCTATTGAAAAAAAATAAATTTAAAAATTAATATCAATAAAATAATATAAAAATTAGGTGTTAGCTGTGTCTTCTACACAGCCGGTGGCTTTTAACGTGACAACGTCTTTTGCTTGATTTCAAAAAAATTTTTTTTTCCTTACCTATATTTAAATATAAAGAGAGAAAGTATTGTTTTTATATTTTTTTACTAGTAGTTTGTTTTCATAAATAAACATGTTCAAACATTTTCATTGAAACAATATATGACAGGTGTGGCCAAACTTTTATCCATTAAGGGCGACTTATGCTTAAAAAATGAGGTTTTTCAAAAAAAAATTAATTTTGGAGTTAAGTACTCTGGATTTTTTATTTATTCTATTAGAGGTTATCTTTCTGCACTAAATGACATCTCATTTAGTCTGATCTGATTAGCCGTTCGGAATCTACGGGGGTTTAAAATTTCGAAAACGAAATCCCGCCGAGCGCTCTCATGCGGAAAATGACCTCATATCAAAAAAAGAAAAAAGCCCTGGGGGTATTGAACCACTCTTTCTAAAACTATATTTAGATTTAATGTAGCTTTTATGGTCAAGTAGCTATGCGTTGCACAAGTAGGGCTATTTTTCGATATTTTTTTGCCTAAAAAATGAGGTTTTTCGAGAAAAAAACCAATTTTGGAGTTAATTACTCGGGATTTTTTTATTTATTCTATTAGAGGTTATCTTTCTGCACCAAATGACATCTCATTTAGTCTGATCTGATTAGCCGTTCGGAATCTACAGGGGTTTAAAATTTCGAAAAACGAAATCCCGCCGAGTGCTCTCATGCGGTAAAATGACGTCATATCAAAAAATGAAAAAATAACCTCTGGGCATTGGACCACTCTTTCTAAAACTATATTTAGATTTAATGTAGCTTTTATGGTCAAGTAGCTATGCGTTGCACAAGTAGGGCTATTTTTCGATATTTTTTGCCTAAAAAATGAGGTTTTTCGAGAAAAAAACCAATTTTGGAGTTAATTACTCGGGAGTTTTTTATTTATTCTATTAGAGGTTATCTTTCTGCACCAAATGACATCTCATTTAGTCTGATCTGATTAGCCGTTCGGAATCTACAGGGGTTTAAAATTTCGAAAAACGAAATCCCGCCGAGTGCTCTCATGCGGTAAAATGACGTCATATCAAAAAAATGAAAAAATAACCTCTGGGCATTGGACCACTCTTTCTAAAACTATATTTAGATTTAATGTAGCTTTTATGGTCAAGTAGCTATGCGTTGCACAAGTAGGGCTATTTTTCGATATTTTTTTGCCTAAAAAATGAGGTTTTCGAGAAAAAACCAATTTTGGAGTTAATTACTCGGGAGTTCTTTATTTATTCTATTAGAGGTTATCTTTCTGCACCAAATGACATCTCATTTAGTCTGATCTGCTTAGCCGTTCGGAATCTACAGGGGTTTAAAATTTCGAAAAACGAAATCCCGCCGAGTGCTCTCATGCGGTAAAATGACGTCATATCAAAAAAATGAAAAAATAACCTCTGGGCATTGGACCACTCTTTCTAAAACTATATTTAGATTTAATGTAGCTTTTATGGTCAAGTAGCTATGCGTTGCACAAGTAGGGCTATTTTTCGATATTTTTTTGCCTAAAAATGAGGTTTTTCGAAAAAAAACCAATTTTGGAGTTAATTACTCGGGATTTTTTTATTTATTCTATTATAGGTTTTCTTTCTTCACCAAATGACATCTCATTTGGTCTGATCTGAATAGTCGTTCGGAATCTACAGGGGTTTAAACTTTCAAATTAGAATTTACCGCAGCGCGGTAAAATAAAATGATAGGAAAAAATAAATGGTGCAATCCTCAGCTGAAAACTCATTCTTTCTAACCGTATATTTCTCATAATTATACCTCTTAAGACAGAGGAGTTATTCAAGCCAATAAACTTTTCGTGCAAGCCCCTCTAACATGCCACTATAGATACATGATTTGTAAGACGTTGTCACGTCAAAAATAACCTGAGAAAACTTTTTCAAAACTATTAATCCAGAAAATAAGGGATTTATTTATTTAATTATTTTTAACATCTGATAAAAGGTGTATGTTTATGTAACAAAAGACTTGAGTAGAATCAAATAATTAAATTAAGTTATATATATAAAAAAAAAACCTTGGATTATGACATATTCAAATAATTGGACAATGGAAAGATAAAGTAAAATTGCATAACAATTTTGGCTTGTTAAATAAATTTCCCTCTTAATTTATTACGAATATCTAGATAGATGATTAAAAAATTCATTTACCAGCTGCCTATTATGACAGTATTTCATTTATAGAGAAAAAAACTTTTATAATTTAGACTAATTTGTGTTAGATCAGCTCAATTGCTAATTTTGTTAACTCAACAACACAACAAACAAAGAAAATTGGATCTCTTTTTATTAAGATGAATTTTTATTTAATTAAATATTGGGATGTTGATGTTATTCGGATTCTTACTTTATATTTATACTGACAGCCCTTAAGCTCTGAGGAAGGTCTTGACAAAGACCGAAACATTGCCATAGTTCGCCTATTAACAAATTAACAAAAGAAATATAAACTAGGGGGGGGGGGGGGGGTAAATGCCTCCCCCCCCCCTCAAACGACATCCCTGTATTTTCTTCATTTTGAATAAAGGTAATACGAAGCTAGCGAAAATTCCAAAAAATGGGAGGAAAGTCGCAATAAATTCTTATTTTAAAAAAGACAAAAATATAAAATTTCGTTTATATCTTGTTAGTTATGAAAGAAATTATAATCTTCTTCCGGTCCTCGCCTTATTCGGTCGACCTCCTTTTTCTTCCAAACCTATCATGCGTTTTTGCGACCGGAAGAAATAGGACAGGCCGGCCCGTCGCACGGTTGAAAAGAGGAAGGAGGAGACAGACATACAAAGAACTGAAGGACTGCCTGTCCCAGCTCGGGTAGCTCGTGGTCGCCATCCACGTACCCACAAGATGTGGGCCCCTGAGCGATATGAAAGAAATTATAATAGAATACAAATTTAGTCAATATACCTGGGGTTCATAAATAAAATTAAAAAGATAAGTGACCTAAATGATCAACTCACTAATGATTTCTCGTACTTCAGTTGTTAATTTATAGTGAGATTTAACAAAAACATAGAATGATGAAATACTCTCAAAGCTCGCATCCTTAGGTAGCGGAAGTTTCTAATTGATCAGATGATTCACAAAAAAAAAAAAAAAAAAAAATCTAGAATAGATTGTTTGTCAAAAATACCGGTATATAAATCCTCAAAAATAACAATTGGCCAAATGAAGCCAAAGGTGTGACTTGTTATATTTAATATATTATTTATCAATTGGGCCGGACGGAAGAATAACCTGCATTTAACCGATGATAGAATTATTTAGTAGACTATAATTTATTAAGCCGTTATCGTGGGAATTCGATCAACAGATTGATGATAGATTGGTTGCATATTCCCTAAGGAGCAACGTCCCCAACTGGACCTTCTTCCGAAAAGAGAAAGGCTTGGGAATCAGAGGCGACAAATTCATCTCACCTTATCGCTATTCTAGAGATACTTTCATCGAGATAGCTCTTTCTCGAGGGGTTAACTGGACAATGTATTTTACATTTTGGTTCACAACGGAAATGGAAATCCGGAAACTGGAGAGGAAAATATTCCAACTCAATTGTATATGTCTCATTTTTAGTTAACTTATTATATTTTATCAGATTTAGTAACCTTGAGTTTTATTTGTATGTTTAACATTAAAGGAAATAAAATGAAATATAGTGGAGAATTGGAGATATCAGTTAAATTGGGATTCTCCAGGTTAATAAAAATCCCATGATAATACGTTTCGGTCTGGATTTATTTGGCCATCTTCAGTTATTGGGAATTATACACATAGTGCAAGTGCACATCTCATTGTTTTTATTGTGTATCCAATTTTCATAAAGTGAATATTCGTTTACTTCCAGAATAGTTTGAATCGTGTGCGAGATTCGAGTTATATTAATTTCTAAACGGTATAAGTGTGAATATGCATGTTCAATTTCTATATTCTATTTATTCTCCACTATAATCACATTACAGCCACAACTTCAAAAGCAAATATATTTTACTATTGACGAGTCCTGGTTTGATCACATGTGCACTTGCATTATGTGTATAAATCCCGATAACTGAAGATGGCCAAATAAATTCAGGCCGAAACGTCTTATCCTGGGAGTTTTATTAACCTGGACAATCCCAATTTGGCTGATATCTCCAATTCTCCACTATAATCACATCACAGCCACAACTTCAAAAGTAAAATGAAATATATTAGAAGACTGGCATTATTTTCGTGTAATCCGATATCTGGTGATAATATAATACTAACTTTTTTAATTGCCCTCGAGCCTTGGTGTAGGGGTTAGCGTGTTGGTCTTCTATACCAAGGGCCGCGGGTTCGGAACCCCCAGGCAGTCCGATGATTTTATTTAAGCCATTTGGATACCAAATGGCCTAAATAGAAATGCCTGAACCCCCAATAGATATAACATGTTATTCATTACAACGGTTATAGTAAAAGTCTTATATGGCCTAAGTTGTAGAAAAGACTGTGTGAATGTGTGTTTGGGAAAAAAGTGTGAGTGTTTTTTGTTAAAAAAACAAAAAAACTTATTTAAATGTTAGGACAGTAGATGACTTTAAGCCATCCACATTTGTAATCTCTACTTAAAAAAAAAAAAAAAATTATTTTTCAATTAATTTTTGTAATAAGTTTTCTAATTGAATGTGAAAAATTCCATTTCTTTATTAATAATTAATAACATATAAAATAATATGACGAATCATAACGGAAAAGTAAATAAACATTAATTAACGGGTCATGAGGAAACAGAAGAGAGAGGGCCGTGGTTATTAACATTCAAATCTGGTATCGTACTTACATATTGGCATGCTCAAGGTCCCAGTGGCTGATTTGCAGGCACCTGCTTGACCCCAGGGTCAAGAGCACCCCCAATAGGGTAAACCTTACGGTGCTCATCTCGGCTCTCTAGGTTCCTCCTCGCTTCATCGTGTAATCTGGAAAAAAAGAGGTCCAAGTTAGTTCAAAAGATCTCATTTATTAAATAAAAAATTCATTTCTTGACCCACTGAATGTCTAGATGGGCGGTTAGATTTTCGGAGAGTGGGGGGTACACCGCCTTCAATACAAAAAAATGTGTAGCTTGCTATTTTTTTCAAAAAGTTTCCGGTGGAGAGCAAAATTAAATTCGTGCGGTGGGACTATTCAAATGGATTCTTATGGGTTAATTGAACAATGCATTTTGCATTTATAATCAAAGTATGTGAAATGCTTGGGTTGGTCCCTGTAATATATTTATTTATTTGTTTATTTTCAGAATAGATAAAATACAAAAAAATAAATGAATTAGGGCTGATTAACAAAAAGTTTAAATAGAAGTACAGTTTGGAGACAAAATAATATGACTGCTATTGGTTTTAAAAAAATACTTTCCTAGTCATTTTTTTTATTAAATAAAAAAAAAGCTTTCTTTTTTATGGTATGAATGAGATTTTTTTAAATTTGAAATTGTTCCCTGTTGATTGGCATCGATTTTGATGCTGCTGGTAACCTCGATTGAGGTGCTCAAGAAAAAAAAAAAGAAGCAGGGAGAAAGCGACCTGACCGCTGTTGTCTGCAAGTTCCTCTGGAAATGCGCTTTCTTCCTGTCTCCTCTTATGTCAAACTAACATTACGTTACTTTGATTCACATTCGGTAAGATTAGGCTTTCGCTAATTTCAGATAATTGGTCTATCAATCTTTTTAATATTTACGCATGATTATTTAATTATTCGTCGTCCAGTTGGCAGCGTGCCTACCTTCTATACCGAACGTCGCGGGTTCGGCCCCTGGCAGTCCGATGATTTTATTTAAGCCATTTGGTGTCCAAATTATAAGTAAAAATTATTTAGAATATGTGAGGTTTCACTAAGTTGTAAATACATATAACGATATATTTCGGGCTATTAACCCATCTTCAGGAGTGCATACATGTCCTACACTGGCTATAATAGGCAGGCCCCTCCAGAGACAACCCTAGTCTCAAGCAAACATTCACAAATGTCCCCAACTCCTCCCCCCCCACTCCTATCTAAGCCCCTCCTACCTAAGCCTGGTAGCATCTACTCTCTTTTATTCACTCACAATGTCAGTCACATGTATGCACTCCTGAAGATGAGTTAATAGACCGAAATATATCGAGTTAGAAATTCAATATTTCTTTCATTTACATCTTACAAGTTAGTGAAACCTCACATACTGTATTCTAAATAATTTTTACTTAATAATAATTTACATAAATAATTTTTTATTTATGTTTTTTCCCGTAAGATAATAATAATTTTTAATAAACAGGATAAAATTGGGGAAATTATTTAGATAAGAATACATCATGAATTTAATTAGTTAAATAATTATTACCATTAACGTAATAGATATTTTGTTGCAAGAGACACGCAATTTTATGTTATTAATTTATTAAAAGTTTTACTTTCAAAAAAATGACTAGATGAACTGCAACTTCCTAACATATGAGATCAACAATAACAAATGTACATTACAGGTCAAAGGAATGGAAATTAAAAGAAAAAATAGAACTTTGTTTTGAGTGAGTTTGGTATTAATATAAGGAGTGGATAAAGGAAAAGAACTTTTACTGGAAAACTAATAGGAACTAGGTGACAAAACGTTTCCACTTTCCTTAAACAGAGCTAACATTAGTGTCCCCGAAAAGAAAATAAGAATGAATCTTAATCATCGACTCGACTCAAGGTAGTTTTTGTGTCCTCAATTACTAAGTCTCATCTAAATTTAAGTTGCAAAATATTACAATAGAAAAGTATTAAAAACTATAAAAGAAAAAAATAGCTATTTTAGTTTAGTGGGATGGGAATTTTAAATGAAACATCGAAGAATTTCCTTTATTTGAAATTAATAACTATGATTTAATAAGTTTTCTATCATTGTCAAGAAAGGAGAGATAAAATCCTTGGCTCTCTAATAATTTCGCGAAAATATGAAAATAAATATACGAATTTAATTAATGACAAGTTTTGATTATTTCTCATGGTTTTACGATTTATGGAATATTAAGAAAAATGCAAATATAAATAATCATCAATGAAATAGGAACAATATTCTCTGCATCGAGAAATAAACAATCATATCGACTTTCTAATTAGTACTCCATTTTGTTTATTTTTCAGGAGAGCCAAAAAACATTTCATTGTCATTGTTGGAGCCACTGTTAAACACTTTTCGAACTGAAAAATTTGAATTACGCTCTTACCCAGTTCAGGGCATAAGGAGAATGATATTTTTCAACAGAAAATACAAAAAAATGATTTTCGAAAAAAGTGGAGTTAGACACTTTTCTCCTGAGAGCGTCGATATGAATATTTTAATAGTACAAGAAGAGAAACTTTTATCTATACTATATACAATTTTGTTAAACAAGCCCGCTTTTCTATTAGAGATATCCAATTAATTAGTCTATATAGTTGGGATTAAACATGAAGGAGTAATTAGGAATCGAACCTGTGCTTCGGTGCCAAGAGATATGTGATAGCCACTACAAAATAATGATTAATAATTCAATTTTGTTTTTATCAAGCTGATCACCGTGACTCTAGCTTGAATATAAACGTTAAAATAATAATTAAGTTTAAAGATTGCGTTGTGGGTTTTAGGTGAAACATTTTAAACTGAGATTGTGTTTATATGTGGGGTTTCACCACTAGCGTAACGTTTTTACCGGGCCCCTCCCAAATTTTATTTCGGGCTCCATTATTAGACCATACAAAAAATATTTTTAAAATACCGTATATCCCTGAACCCTGAGGGCCCCAGGCCCTCTCAAAAAGAATTTTCATTATTTTTTTCGTTTTTACCGGAGCTCTGAGGGCCCGGGCCCTCTCAAAGATAAATTTTCATTAAATTTTTACCGTTTTTCCCAGAGCTCTGAGGGCCCGGCCCTCTCAAAGATAAATTTTCATTAAATTTTTTACCGTTTTTCCCAGAGCTCTGAGGGCCCGGGCCCTCTCAAAGAGAAATTTTCATTAAATTTTTTACCGTTTTTACCGGAGCTCTCAGGGCCGGGCCCTCTTAAAGATAAATTTTCATTATTTTTTTTAATCTAAATTTTTCCGTTTTTATTGGAGCTACAGTTTTTAGCCCGGCCCGGCCCGAGGGCCCCCAGTCCGCCCCCCCGCATCGCGGGCGCGGGGCACAGTTTTTTGTAACTCCAGAAGATGGGATAATATCCCGAAATATATCGTGTATAATCTACATTTGTTGTTTTTACTCTCATACCTCAGTGAAACCCCACATATAAACTAGGAACCGACCCAATATACGGTTACGATTTCCGCCAAAAATCCTGGTTTCGGCCGTAGTTTCGGTTTCGGCCAAAAAGTAGCCGAAACTTTCGGCCGGCCGAAACCTGAGTCTGAAAAGATGGGATGAGACTCGAGTAAAAAAAAAAAGGCCAAATGATTTGCAAAAGCGGAAAAGTAACAATTATTATTATCACTATTAATCTCCCTTTCTTAATTAAATCTGTCTGAATAAATTCTGAAATTTCCATTGTATAAGTCAAGTTTCATATTTCAAATAAGTGGCGTAGCCATGATCCGTTTTCAGAGACAAGTGCTCCATAATGTAATACAATTTTTGAAGAGGGTAGGTTATGCTAAATATGTAATGATCCAAAGGGTAGTTAGTTTGTGAAATATAAATAAAATTGACAAGATATTCCAAATAGGGCTATATTGCAACATGAAATGGTATCCCAAACTTAAAGATTAATTAATACATCATACTTATATTTTTTTTAATTTTATATCTGATGGCCTCTGATTCAGCATGATTAAAATATAAATAAAAACAAAGAAATTAAAAAAAAAATATTTATACACGAGATATGAGATATTCTTTGAATGAGATTTTTTTAGTCAAAAAATAAGGAATAACTTCCTGCTCCTTGCAAAGAAGAATCCGACTTTATTGACCTTCTTAAAAATTATTTCCCAAGAATCTCAATTGTAATTTAGATAATAAGACTAGATATTATTTTATATGGTAAAAATTATAATGGTCTCTGTTCTTATTCGATAATATTATAATTTTGAAAATCGAAACAATAAAAGATATTAAATTTAGTTAGAATAGAAAAAAAAAAGGATTCATGAATAAAACAAGACTTCAATTAACACTAAAAGACATAATAATAGTTTTATATATAACTGTGTTAACAATCTGTTCCTCCTCTTCCTGAGATAAATTATCCTATGTAAATTATATGTACTTTGTTTTAATTCAGTTTAGGAAATATTTTATCTTTCGGCTTCTTAACCCATATTATCCTAATTAAGAGCTACATAATAAAAAAAATCTATATTTAAGTTGGGTGGTCAGTCTTGCAAGAAAATCGAAATTAGTTTTTTGGATTATTTCATATTTAATTATTATATTGATATAAGTATTGAGCATATATGTGCTTAGCATATACTCAATGTCTATAATAAAGGTACTTTATTTTTAGACTATCTAATTTAATTTTATTCTACATCCGGCTCGTTATAAAAATACAACATGGTTTGTGTAAGAAGGCAGGAAAAATCCTTTTAAATGATCTCAGGATTGTGAAATTTTTAAATTGAAAGTTTAAAAGGGAAATGCATATGAGTCGATTTCAAGCATTTAAATATATTTTTATAGTAAATGATTATTTTCAAAGAACTTGGTTGTTTTTTTTACTTCAGGTCTTCGCCAATATATTATTTAAATTGTATATATTTCCTATTGCAAAATAATCAACTGGTGAAATTTTACTTATTATTAAGTTAACAAACAATATTTAAGTGTAATTTTTTAAATTCTAATAATTGTAAAGTAATTGGATTTCAATTGAATGCATGAATGAATTTAGATTCTCTTTTTTTTATTATTAATAGCTTCCTACTAAAGGAACTTAAGATCTTTGAGTAAAAAATCTTCTATTTAAACATATAATTAATATTTATTATGAGAGTTGAAGCTTTCACAGTTGTTATTATTAATATTAAATAAAAATTCTGGGTCTCGGGTACATTTCGATTATTTGTACAAGATACAACGTTTCTGTAGCTTTATTTAGAAACACAAAGAATCTTATATCTAACGATCTGCATTCTGAACTGATATTTAATAATTTAAACAGCCGAAAGAAGTAGGCACAGCCTGGAAATATTGCAATAAACGTTTTGAGATTCCTTTTTTGATATTTTCAAAATTATGGTATCTAAATTCAGGGGTCCGAACCCTTCGCCTTTATCAATATTGATATTTGTGTCGGTAACTAGATATATATGTCGACAAAAAATTTGGTATGACATACACAGGATGTACCATCTCTTGCAATAGTATTGAGAATAAAGCCCGGCAGTTAATCAGCCCAAATGGCACACGTTCACTAATATATTAAAAAGATAAATTTTTATGGTAATAAAGGCCCAATCGCCTGCTTTGAAAAAGATATTTCTTAGACAGACCAGCTGCCATTTGGGCTGCCTAACTTCCGGGCTTTATTCTCAATACTATTGCAATAGATGGTACCTTCCAATCATTTAAGGTAAGAGAACTTTGTATGCTGTGCGATCACTAACACCAGAGTCTTACTTTTATAAGTTGAAATCAAATTTAACATTAAATTACTATATCTGAGGACAGGAAAATAATAATTTTTGCAATAGAGAAATAATTTCAAAATTAAAATATTTATTTGACAAAATTAAATGGAATACCTTTTGTATGAATAAATTTAAATAAATGCTGTTTTATACCATTCAGGAAATTCATTATTAAAATTATTATGTTATACTTCCTCTATACGTATACGCGATCAGCTCAAAACCGGTTCGATAGCTAATAGAGCTTGAGAGAATTTGTGATTTATTTTAAAAAGAAAGGTAAAATCTTTAATATGATTTTTTTCAGTATATATAGAAATTATAAATTTTTATAAAATTAATTATAATTTGCAGACTAACACAAATAAGCCTGGAGGTGATCTTTCGGAGAAAATGTCATACTTTATAAAAATTAATATGACATAGAAGATATATATATGCCTATCACTAATTTTTTATGCATTAGAGAATTAGAAAACATTTATATCTTAATTTTTCATATTTAAAGTACCTAATAATGAATATAATAATAATGAACGTTGAGCAATTTTCCTATTTAAGCTTTCCTAGTATCGAAGAAAAATTTTTTATTAGAAAAAATATGTCTATCATTTAGAGCGTATATTATAGGCACGAGATGCTTGAAGTTAAACGCTCACCTCAAAGTCAGCTGACCTCTGATCGGAATCATCCTAGTCTCCTGGTCAAAGATTGGACAAGACTCAAAAAAATTCGAATTTACAAAAATAATTTTTACTTTCTCTTACTTATAGGCCTATATGAAACGTATAGAAAGAGAAAGTATTGGATTCATGTCAAAAATTCGATGTCGAGATTTTGATACATGTTTTGAGGACCCCTGAATCAAAAAAGCAGTTTTCGCTACATGGTCTGTCTGTGTGTGTTCAATTTAAAGCATGAAAAAATTAAACTAGGAGGTTGAAATTTTATATTTAAGTTAGGCCCCCATCTAAGTTGTGAAAATAAGCTTTTAATCAAAATCGGCCAAAAAGTACTAGTACTTTACTGATGTACTTTTTCAGTTTTTTTCGATTTTCTCAAAATTCGCTCCAAATATTTTGAATGAAATTCAAAAATCAATTATTTTTTACATGCTCTTTAAAATGTATATTCTCATTTTTGCCTTGAAATCTTTGAAGCACACTTTACTCTTGTACTTCATAGGAAAGATAGAAGAAATGGTTGCCATGTTTATACATTTTACATCTTGAATTCTATCTAATATATTGTAGTACCCTACTGACGGAAACTAAATATAAATGTAGACACAAAAAAATCTGGTGTGACAAGCACAGAACAACTTTCTATTACCGAAGGGCTGTGCGATCAGTCACGCCAGATTTTTAGTTTTTTTTTTCAATCAATGTGTAAAATTCTTTCATTAAATTAGTTTTTTCGAACCTGGCTTAGATCAAATCCTGACATTATAAAATTTGACCTTGTAAAAGAAAATAAATATAATCAAGATATTAAATGGTGTAGGTCAGAGTTTTTTTGCATGGTTGTGATATGCATATTTAGTGTGACATAAAAGGCGTTCATTTGCAAATAGAGCTCTCTCTCTCTCTCTTGAAGACTCATTTCTGAAGTAGGAACGAGAGACACGAATTGACTTGTTAAGATCGAAATGGAATCAATAGAAATTCGCCATTGTTCTAATGGGAACGATTCCCTATTCACATTCTAAACGTAGTAGATGTTGATTTTAAACAAAAAAAGTTTTTGGTTTTTAAATAAATATGTTTTCTAGAAACAATAGTGAATAAAATTTCTACTTTCTTCATCTTATTTTGTTATCCCAAGCTTTGTAAAATATGTTTAAAAAAAAAAAAAAGTGGTTTGATTAACATGTGAATTCTTTATTTTCTAAATTTAAAACAAAAAAAAAAAAAAAAATTGGTAAAATTAATGTAGAAAAATCTGGTGTGACTGGCGCACAGCACACAACTTTCTCTTACCCTTCGGTAAGAGAAAGTTGCCACTGTGCTGGTCACACCAGATTTTTTTGTGTCGAGATATATTTAGTTTCCGATAGCACCTTAGTTTCAAACTTGCATTTTAAATGTTGACTGCTTCAAATAAACTATGGTTATTTTTCAAAATTTTAATCTCATATTTGGACATTTTATACACAATATAGAATCGTAAATAAATACAAAATTTCATAAGAATTGGAAAAAAAATTTTAAATGCCTAAAAAGTTCTAAAGGGGACCCCCTTTTGAATCGAAATTAACATACAAATCCCTATAGGAAATTAACATTGTTCCTATGCGAAGATAAGGTGGAAAGGGAATTTAAAAAGAGTAGAGAGAGACGATAATGTTTGAAGTGAGAGAGAGAATATATGTTTTTTTGAAACAATTAAAGACACAAATAAATTTAAAAAAAATGGGAATTTAAATAATAATTGATTTTTAATCTAATAAAAAGAAAAAGATTTAAATTCCGTTACCATGCAACCATTTCTATCTTTCCTATGAAGAACAAGAGTAAAGTGGTCTTCAGAAGATTTCAAGGCAAAATGAGAATATACATTTTAAAGAGCATCTAAAAAATAATTGATTTTTGAATTTAAAAAAAATCCTTGGAGGGAATTTTGAGAAAATCGAAAAAAACTGAAAAAGTACATCAGTAAAGTACTAGTACTTTTTGGCGATTTTGTTCAAAAGCTTATTTTGAGCGGTGGAAGGTACCTAAGTTAAATATAAAATTTCAATCCGTAGCTCAATTCCTTCATGCTAAAAATCTGTCCACACAACAGACACACCACCACACACAACACACACACACACACACACACACACACACGACCAATTTGCGGGACCCACTTTTTGACTCAGGGGACCTCAAAACATGATATCCATCAAAATCTCGACATCGAATTTTTGAATGATCGCAATACTTTCTCTCCTTATATTTCATATATAGGCTAAGAGAAAGAAAAAACACCATTTTTAATTCAAGCTCATAGAGAGGGCCTAGCAGATAGGCAGCCAACCTGACAAGAATAAGAATCAATTGAAGAATTCTTCGTCACAGAAAATTAAAGATGCAAGAATCGAGAAGATGAAATGAGAGAAGCAAATTGACTCTTTAGTTTGAAGATTTTCGAACTAATTATATTTTAGCCCTTAAGTGAAAGTGAATGAATTAATATGATTTAAAAGAACAAAAAAAAGAGAAGACATCTCTTTGAAGTGAGGAATTGAAATAAAATTTGCCCGGCTGTTTGAATGTGATTAGTTGCTTAGATTACGATAAATGCGAATTCCGGAGTAGTTTCGGATGATTTTTTTTTTAATAAATAATTATCCGGTCATTGGCCTTTGCTTTTATTATAAAATTAAAATGGTAATATTTTACAACAAATGTAAAAATAGTCATTTTTCCCAAAACAGTCATCATTTAATAAGTAGCTTATAGGCCTATATTATCATTTGAATATTTATTTTTGATCTAACTTATATAAATTGAAGATATTTGATTTAAAATATTTCAAACATTTCAAAAAAAAAAAAATTATTCACAACAAAAGAGAGTCGAAATATTCCAAATGGTGGATTAAAGGGATCGCGGATATCAGATCCCAAATTGAGCTCTTAAAAAAGATAACTACAATGAGGATAAAAAAAAGATAAATAAAATTTGCTTGAGTAAAAACAAAATATATGTAGGGGGTTATTTTAAACCGGCTTAACGCTAATGCGGAACTTGTTTTTTTTTTTTTTTAATTGAAGCTTATTAACCCTTTTTTCAATTTAACAACAACTGGAAGATCAGGAAGAATATAAAATCGTAGAAATATATATGATTTTATTAGCCCATCACTTGTGTGTGACTTTCCCTCTCAGCATCCCATTTAGCCGGAGGCGCAAAGGGAACTGCTTTAGGCGAAGAAAGTCAAAGCTTGTATTTCAATATGTGAAATAATATACTCGATCCACGAGTTTAAAGCCGGGATTTTTATGCAGCAAAAACCCCTAAATATGCCATATAATATGCAGTAAAAGTATTAAAATATGCAATATACTGTATATATAAAAATATCAAGTAAATGGCTTACAATTAAAGGTAAATCATGATTTCTATAAAAAACGTAATATTTCTCGAAATCTAACTTTTAATTTCAAGAAGTAATGGCTGAAACTTAGAATTAACACTGAGGAGAATAAGACAGCCGAAAGCAATTTAAAAAAAAAATATATGGTGTGACTGATGCACAGCACTTAACTTTCTCTTAACTTCGGTAATCGAAAGTTGTGTTCTGTGCTTGTCCCACCAGATTTTTTATGTCGACATATATTTAGTTCCCGACAGTACGGGACATTTGAATTCAGATGTAAAATTTATAAGTATGGGAAAATATTTTTTATATTTTGTTATCATGGCAACCATTTCTCCTATCTTTTCTAAGGAGTACAAAAGTAAAATGGTCTTCAGAAGATTTCAATGGCAAAATGAGAATATACATTTTAAAGAGCATCTAAAAAATAATTGATTTTTGAATTTTAATCAAAATCGTTGGAGCGAAGTTTGAGGAAGTCTAAAAAAACTGAAAAAATGCATCAGTAAAGTACTAGTACTCTTTGGTCGATTTTGATTAAAAGCTTCGTGTCACGTCCCAGGGGGTGCCTAACTTAAATATAAAATTTCAACCTCCTAGCTCTCTCCGTTCTTGAGATATTTTGTTCACAGACAGACAGACAGACCATGTCGCGAAAACCACTTTTTTTGATTCAGGGGACTTCAAAACGTGTATATCGGTCAAAATCGACATCGAATTTTTGACATAAATCCAATACTTTCTCTCTCTGTATATTAACTTATATAGAGGTAAGAAAAAGTAAAATACATTCATTTGAATTGAGAGAAAACTTAAAATCGAATTTGATTAAATTATGAACCCAAACTCTTCTTTAGTGGGAGATTTTTAAGACTATACTACTAATATTTTTTATTTACCCCCCCCCCCCTCCCTCTTTTTAATGAATATATTTTTTTTTTTTTTTTTTAAACATTCACACTTTTTTCTCATTCACACTCACACTCACACACACATTCACACAGTCTTTTCGGCAACTTAGGCCATTTAAGACTTTGACGATAACCGTTGTAATTAAATATATCAATTTGGGGTTCAGGGCATTTCTATTTAAGTCATCTGGTATCCAAATGGCTTAAATAAAATCGTCGGACTGCCTGGGTCCGAACCCGCGACGTTTGGTATAGGGGTAGGCACGCTACCTACTACGCCACACCCGGGGGCTTAATGAATATAAAAGAGGAAATTTATTATAAAAGATAACTTATACTTAGAAAAATTCTGTCTCCACTAAATCATTAGATCAAAAATCATATATAATTAGAACTGTGAAATTAACACCTCAGGCTATGGTTTGTTTATATATGAAGAATTCGTGGGAACGAAATTAAATTTTGATAAATTAGAAAGTAACATATTAAGATTCAATTTATACGGTACTTATCTCTTAGGAGAGTAATTCGGAGATTGTAATTAATTCGTTTTCACTAATACTTTTTAATCATGCTTTTTAAATTATAGAAGAATGTGGTGAGGTGTTTATTTTCGATTTTTATTATTGAGTTACCTCAGTTTCTTAAGATTATAAAAAACAGTATCCTCATTTAGGAGAGAAAGATTCGTTTTTAAAAATTATGCTGAGGATTTCTCCTTCAACGAAGACTCCTCTATTATCACAACAAAATGAGACCACTTAATAAAATTATAATCAGTAAATAAAATGTAAATTCTTTAGCTAAAACAATTAAAGGATATCTCAAGACTGAGAGGCTGGCGAAAGTGAATTTAGTTCTCAAAAGCTAAGTTTAATTCAGGTAATGTAAACTCATAACATGTTTGTTAAAGGTCTAGCCTGGTTTACATTAACAATATTAAAAACATTATATGCGAATGTCAGGTTTACTAATATGACGACCTTGCGGTAGAGTTTATTTTTTGAAATTATCATATAATATACCGTGTTTCTCAATGTCTGGGGACACGATGTTGCTCAAAGGGTCGTGGGGAAAAATATGGGGTGACAAGTTAAAAAGGTCAAACAAATTTTAATGAAGAATACTCTGCGTAAGATGGGACAGATATAAAATGGAAAAATAAACCGGCCAAAAAAAAGCATGTAGACCTTTCTGTCCAAAAATTTGTTTCTTCATTCTTTTTTTTTTTTAATTGACTCAAAATTTAACCATCAAATTCTGGTGCTACGTATTTTTCATCTAATTTATTAAAAAAAAAAAAAAAAAAAAAAATATCCAAAGGAATATAATAAATTGCTTCGACTAAAAAATCTAGAGAAAGTTTCTAAATGGACAAATGACATTATACGCTTGAATTCTGCTTGGAAAGGTTTGACTGAAACCCGATAATTTATTATAATAATTGTTGTTTTTTATTTTGAATATGAACAAATAAGAAAAAAATATTGCCTTCAGATAAAAATAACTCGGGAAGTCGAATGTATGAGCCACAGGGTCATTTAGTTAAAAAAAAAAATATACGAATACTTTCGATTTTCATTTACTTTTAGTGATGTTTGACATTTGCAAACGGAAGCTAAATCAAGTAAAAAATTTAAAAAAGGAATTTCTTAATTAATAAAATCTTTTTTCACAAAAATAATTACTAGATTAAATATTTCAATAAATCACGTATTCACTTATAAATTTCCTGTATATTCAAATCAGGGAGTTTTTCATAAAAATAAATTTAGGCCCCCCTGAGGGGATTTTAAGTTCATCAAAATATTCTTCTAAAATGTAGAATTTAAATTTTAGAAGTTAAAAAAAAAACCGGTACCGATCATATAATAGAAAGCTTAAGAGCAAAAACAATTTGATTAAACAACAATTTGCTTTTCATGAATGAAAGCTTATTGTCTTGAAATGTTTCAAATTAAGTGGAGTCATCCTACAGAGAGTGAGAGTTTGCCTCTCAATCAAAAGGTTTATTTGTTAGAAAATTGGTTTATTATCTGAAATAGTAAGATTTCTTTTAAATTACAATGAATATTAAGAAAAACCAACATGGGATATAGGCCTGTAATTCTTAAATATATTCAGATCTGTTGTGAATATTAACGCCATTTCTATTTCTAGCTTTAAAATGATGAATCTGAATTTTTAGTTTATTTTCTCAAAAGTTATTGTTTGAAAAGCTTTTTGTTTTGACACAAATATAGATCAAACCACAAAAATTAAAAATATAACTAAGTTAGATATTTTCTCTTTTTTTTTGCTATATTATTTTGTTTTGTGGTGAGTGCATTTTTAGTTTTTATTATTTTAATATATGAATAGAATTTAGAATTTTATTTAGATTCTCTGAAGCAAATCTTCTTAGAGAAAAGATAAAATACAATTAGTATTATTTGCAGAGTGAGTTTAAAATACTGTAATTTAAGGGGCGAGTCTCGAAAAACCGTTATTAGCCGATTCAGAAGCTGGTTACTTTAGGCGGCAAGAGATGGCGTTAGTTCTGCCCATAGGGAAACAAGCATTTTGTCCATTTCATTTGAAAGGTTCCAGCAAATTAATTAAAGGCAAAAAATTAATTATTCATTAGCACAATGATTACTAATTTAATTATCTATAGGATATAGACAGAATTTTTTTAAAATATCTTTTATTTAATGTGATTAATCTAAAAAAAATTTTTTTTTTTTTCGAAAATCAAAAAAAGGGCTTCTATAAGTTGTAGATATTTTAAATAGCTTTAATTTAAAAAAAATTTGAGGTCGATAGCTTCAAAATTGTGGCCGCTGTAATCTCTCAAAATCAGCACCTCGAGACGCGCACATATTTAAACGAAATAGTTTTTTTTTTCTTATGATATGCAAGAATAGAATAGATTTTCAGAGAAAAATATTTTCCAAGGGGTGGGGAGGGGGGGTATTTGTAGGATCTGATTAATTGCCCGTCCCCTTCCCAATGATAAGTTTTAAAAATAATTTTTTGTGGAATAATCCTAATTTGGGAATGATAAGGATTATATTTTTTAACTAAGTGAAGATTAACTTTTGCTTGGTCTCTTTTAATCATTTAGGACCATCCTGTGCAATAGAGCTATTAAAGATTTTGAGGAGAAAGTGTTGAGGGGCCGAACGACTCCTGATGCACCGTTAATAGGTCATCATTCATAAAAAAAAGCTCCCATGGCTCCGTACTCTCGGAAATGAGCTGAATGGAGTTACCCCCACCATAAGTCCAGGCTAACTTTCGTTATATCCGTCACCTGAGGCCTATTTGCTGATTTCCTTATATATCTATATGTATTAATTAAATAAAAGAGAAGACTTTTTTTTTCAATGAAAATTTTTAAAAGTGAGTGAAATTTCTCTTTAAAAATTTTTTCATTTCCAATAATGAATAAATAACATAGAGTGCATAAATTAATGTTTCTTTTGGCCTTTGAATTAGTATATAGAAGGTAACTATTAATAATTCCAATCCACCTAGAGGTCGAGAAGTTGTCTTGCCAAAACTGATAATTGATAACCTTAAAAGTCAAGAGGACAAAAGATATTTCTTAATATAAAATTAATTATTCGCTGTCCTTATATAATAATTTTGCAAGCTCTTCTCTTTTTTAATGATCTCATTAGTTATCCGGATGTGATATAAATATTAGGCCTTCTTGAATTCGGCTTCCTAAAATTTTTTAATAAATAAACCTCTTAGGTACCTAAATATATTTTTATTCAATTTTTTTTTCTTTCTGAAATGTATGCCAAACAAATAAATAACTCACTAATATAGATTAAGTAGGTCAGTATACCTTATTTTGTTAAATTGGGTGGTCTACCTTTCAATAATCAAAAGCTAACGAATTTATGTACCATCTATTGCAATAGTATTGAGACTAAAGCCCGGTAGTTAGGCAGCCCACTCACTAAACTTTTTTTCAGATTAAAACATTGAGATAATTTTTATTTCGATATATCTTGAAATTTATATTAAAAAGATAAATTTTTATGTTATTCTTTTGTTTTGTTAAAAAGGGTCGTTCGGTCAATTGTCTGCGTTGAAAAGGTTATTTCTCACACAGCCATTTGGGCTGCCTAAAAATCAGGCTTTCGTCTCAATACTGTTGTAATAGATGGTATATCTCATGGTGAAGTGATTATAAAGTGTGAATAACACTTTGAAGTGGTGAAGTGATTATAAAGGGTGAATAACACTTTGAAGGGGTGAAGTGATTATAAAGGGTGAATAACACTTTGAAGGGGTGAAGTGATTATAAAGGGTGAATAACACTTTGAAGGGGTGAAGTGATTATAAAGGGTGAATAACACTTTGAAGGGGTGAAGTGATTATAAAGTGTTAATCCCACTTTATAATCACTTCACCACTCTTTCCAAAATTTTTGAAAACTTTTTTAAATAAGACAAAATATATAAATTTTAAAATCTAATTGAACGAAACAAACCAAAGAATCGCTTAGAATTCAAGAAAAATAAGAGTGAATGGTTATCTTCAAATCAACTATACTTTAATATTAATATTCTGGAATGAAAAGTAGTCTGAAGAAAAGGTGAAAATCTAACTGTTGATTAAAATTGCCACAAGAAAGGCACATATGTTTACATGGACAAGGCGCAGCCTTTAAATGAATATCGAAATTTATTAAAAATACAAGGCCAATTCAAACATCCTTTAATTATGAAATTTTATAAAAAATTTACTTAATTGTTTCTAACTAGGATCAAGTTCAATTGCATTCAATAGGTGAAATTAAAAAAAAAAGAATAATAAACGAAGCATAAAGAGGTCGGTCTATTATTCTAAGATATGATTTTAAGGTCCATTTTAGTTAATGAAAATAATTAAGAAATGTCTTTTATTTATTTATATGAAACTTAAATAATTTATTAATGATCCGGATATCCGGCGCCAGTTGACCCTTTATCATGATGTAATGGCTTTGTTTGCTCACATTTCATCATTCTCCTAATTCCCATGTCGCCTTTTCAAAGGTGCTATTTGAAAAAAAAAAAGAAAAATAAATTACCAATAGCTATAGACTATAGACAGACCTTTCTCTAATCAAATTACCATGGTATGTATGGTGTGGCAACCTTTGGCCCTTTAGACTTGACTAGTCAAGGTGAGAGACATTGGCCATTGTCATTTGATTCCCACCAATTGCCAAGATAGATGATTTCCTTTTCGAATCATTGATTACCATTAATTTTGCTAAATAGTTTATTAATCAGTCAAGGGAAGAAAATTTCTAAGATAACAAGTAACAAGAATCGGGGATCTGGGATTATTTAGAAGAAATTATATTCATGTAGATACGAGAACATAATTTTTATATTAATCAACTTGAAAATTTATATTAAAAATTTTTAGTTAGGTCCACTTAAATCAGAAATTACTTATGTCAGACCTGGAAAAAATTAAAATATCAATATTTTGTTTTTTTTTAAATTCCCCCCTTTTTCCCCCCCCCCCCCCCCCCCCCCCTCCCCCCCCTTTTTTCCGCCTCTTGGCCCTTAAAAAATTTAAAAGATTTTCTTTATTAAAAATAATACAATATTAGGGGTCCAGGCATTCTTATTATATCAATATTTTGAAAGACGAAAATCTCTATAAATGAAAATGAACCTGGTATAATGATGGTAATAATTTTAAAGAAGTGAGGGTTGTAGCCGAAAGGGGCAATTTGGGGGTCAAAACTCTACCCCCTTCGAAATCCCAAAATATTTTAAATAAAGAGAAATGTATAGAGCATTGATGGCGAACCTATGACCCGTGGGTCAAACACCGACCCACGCAAGCTTTTTAACTGACCCACGATTGCTACTCCCTTGATTTTAACCCCACTAAAAATATTTAAATCGCTCAAACCACGCCCATTTTTATATTCTTTAAAATTTATCTGGGGGAATTACCTATTTTAAAACTTATAAGTCCGGATGATGCTAGAGGTAATAATAAGTGAAAGACAATTTGAGAAGGGTGAATAAATAAATCCGGAGCTGGTAATCAGGATTAAATCCCTCCGCTATATGTCAACGTTTCGTTAATAAAAATAAAAAAAATAATAATAATAATAATAAATAAATAAAAAATAAATATCCTTATAAAATGTATATGTAAACAACGATATGTACTTTTTATTTGTTGATCATAAGGCCCTGAAGAAGGAGCCGTTTGGGCCCCGAAACGTTGACCTATAGCGGAGGGATTTAATCCGAATAAATTGCCTGAATACCAGCTCCGGATTTATTTATTCACCCTTCTCAATAATATCCACCAGGCTGCCCTTCTTCCTCACGAAAAACAATTTGTTAATGACATCTCAGGCCATTTAGGGATTTATTAATTTTCTAAGATGATTAATTTATGCTCGACATTAATTCAAGTAATAATAAGTGAAAGTAAGAGTGTCAATTATACGCTCATATCGGTAGGGAACCCCCTTTCTCGAAAGGACTCTGCTTGAGATATTTTTTGGGCGTAAAAATTAACACCCTTCTTACTTTCACTTATTATTTTTACTTGAATTGATGTCGAGCATAAATTATTAAATGCCTAAATGGCCTGAGATGCCAAAATACAAAATAAAAATTACTCAATTGTAAATAAACAAGTAGTACATGTGAAAAAAATCCTAAATATAGAAGATATTTGATAAACAAAACATACACATTCGTGCCGCAATATGTTTATAATTAAAGCATAATTTGAAAATATGTACTAATACTTCAATTAATTATTATTACACTATTTCAAAATGATTCAGGTGGAGCCAAGGGAGCTGGGAAAATTGATTCAAAGAGAAATAACTCATTTAAATTCACTGTTTACATTATAATTAAGCGGTATTTAATTTTTGATAAAACAATGAAACATTTGTGTATTGTCTGATACAAACCCTTTAAGCATTTAAATTTTCATGATTTATGATTGATAAAGTATCTGTGATTAGGAAAATTTGCATCTATATTTTAATATAATTTTTTTAAATTTATTTAAGGCCTTTTTTCTGCATCTAAGGTCCCGTTCTCATAATTAATTGGTATCCAATATACTATAATTTCACATATTTCACAATTTTCAGGATGAGAGATGAACTGATTTCGGGATTAAATTTTTTGATAAAATTTAGTTCTAAAGTACCGTACTATGATAATCACATGACCTCTAATTAAAATTTGATTTAACGCCGATGGATAAAAAAAATATTAATTAAACTTATTCTCATAATAAATGTCTCTCATTACTTGAAAGTATTTCATTAGAATTGTAGGTCAAGGACAAAGATAACTTTATAACTTGATTTAATTTTCTTTTTACTTTTTCTTAAACACTTCAAAGATTTTTTTTTTCCATTTGAATTAATGAAATAAATTGATAATTGATATTCATAAAGAAAAATGAATAAGAAACATTTGGTTTGTATATATTACAAACAAATTAAATAAATAAATTAGGCGTTTCTGCATATTCTATGCCTTCGATTTTTCCATTCAACTCACACAAATTAATTTGAGTAAATATGATCGAGAATAAAAGATGAACGTGTCACACTCGAAAATAGTCAAGTTTATAATATTTCTCTTTCAAAAGTGCAATAATACAATTTATTCAATGTAGAGCATTGTCAGATTTTAAATATTAACAAATACATAATGTTCAATGGTCAAATTTGATGGAACATCTCTTCAGTCATTAGTGTCAGTACTGACACGTGGTTACTCTGAAAAGTAACTTTCATGAAAATAATACTGAGATGGGTTCCTGTTTCCTTCCTCAGGAGAAGGCATCTCAAATAGAGTTGGATAATATTTTGTGCCATGAGGTGGATTTGTAAAGTTTTTTTATTCTTTGACATTTTTTTGAAAACTGAATAGTTTGAAATAATCAAAGAAAAATGTCTTTTTCTTCTTTGATTATTTCAAAAACTATTCAGTTTTCGAAAAAATGTCAAAGAATAAAAACTTTTTAAAACTTTAGAGTAATTTATCATAATATGACAAAAAATTTAATTTTAGAAAATTTCAAAATTTTTGAAAAAACTTTTAGGTAAAGTCACACACATAGACATAATGCCCAAAACGATTTTTTTGGACTTAGGCAGGTCTAAAACATGGAGAAACATAAAAATCACGAAATTGAATTTTTTGACAATTACAATACTTTCTCTTTATATACTACCTTCCCTACGAGAAAATAAAAATAAAAATTTGCTTAGAAAATCGATGCTTTGCATTGACCTTGAATTAAAACAATCTCGGTAGTTAATTTTTACAAAAATGAAGAAATTTTAACATTTCCTGATTCTCTTATAATTCCAAACATCAAGACAAGTCATGGTTCATTGAAAATGAATAAGTTAAAAAAATAAAAAATTCCCTACATTTTTGCGATGATTAATTAATTCGCATTTTTGTGAACGGTTTATAGAAAATATTAAAAAGCTCATTTGAAATCCAAGGTAAAAAAAGGAATGTATGATGGTGTGTGGAACCCAAAAGGATTGCTCAACAACAAATCGGATTGAGTAATATTTAAGAGAGAAAGAGAGATGCATGTCTAGCGAGGAATGGACATGAGAGTGCTTGTTCAAAACCACAGGTGAAATTGATGATCACGGGACTTTTTGTCGTTTAAATGGATAGATAACACATTTTGAATTAGAATTAAATTTAATTCAAACTTAGAGATCCATTAGTTTAATTAGATATACAACCAAAAGAAGAAGTCAGTAAGATAAGGGAGGATCTGGGGCTTCAATCCCTCTCTCACACTCAGGGCCGCAGACAGGGGGGGGGGGGGCAGAGGGGCTATATCCCCTGGGCCCTTTGCGCTCCAACCTTAAAGTCTTAAAAAAAATTAATTTTCATGGTTAAAATTTCAATAAAAAAATCATTTTCTTGAAATTTTTTCCTGAAGGGGTCCTGGCCCTTTAAGCTCAAATCTTAAAATTTTAATTTAAAAAAAATCATTTTCTTGAAATTTTTCCCTGAAGGGCCCGGGCCCTTTTAAGCTCAAATCAAATCAAAAATTTCAAGAAAATGATTTCTTTTAAATTGAAATTTTAAGATTTGAGCTTAAAGGGCCCCTTCAGAAAAAAATCAAGCTCAAAGCAAGTTTGATAATATTTTTCATGTCTCAGGATAGCTAAAAACGCAGTCTTCAGTGTCTAATTTTCAAAAGATTTTCCATACCCCGAGACCACCAGAAAGGCGTCTGTCCAGGACTGGCCTCAATAACTTATGGTAATCCTATGTTTAGGAAATTTTGAAAAATTTTTAAATATCTTTTTTATTTAAATAAACATTGTAAGCTATGTATAACTGCTTAAAAATTGTGTTAAAAACTGTGTAAAAAATTTTTGGCATGAAGATCACAATAGCCTTTTTACATATTAAAAAAAAACTTTAAGGGTGGGTGGGGGGGGGGGGGAGGCCGTATTATTAAGTAGCTCCGGGGGCCGTCAATTCTGTCTGCGGCCCTGCTCACTCTACAAATAATTTTAAATATTGTTATATCGCAATACTTTCTCTCTATATATTACATATATAAGTAAGAGAAAGTAAAAATAAGTTCAATCAAAATTATTTAATTTTGAAAAAACTTTCGTGTTACGTTCCAGAGGAGGAGGGGAGGGGGTAACTAACTCAGACAGACAGACCATGTGGCAGGACCCACTATTTGGGACTCATGAGATCTCACAACGTGTATTTCCATCAAAATCACGACACCGAATTTTTGACCATCCAATAGGCTTACTTTCTCTCTATATAGGTCCTATATAAATAATAATAACAGGATTATTTAGGTAAACACAAACATTTGTAATAAATTTTAAAATTATTTATTTCTTTAAAAACAATTGATGAATTGGAAATCTTGGATTATTAATAGTTTGTTTTGTTTAGAAATTTACGTTTAGATTAAAATTTAATAGAGAGTGAAAGTATATATCTATATTTTCGAAAATTTTTGCATTTTTGTTTATATTCCGAATTTTAAAGATGACTATAGAAAAGAAATGTGCAGTAATAATAATTTTAAATAAGCATTTCAAGCGTGAATCACGATCATCATTAAAATGTGTTATGTTTAGGAATTTTGTTATATACTACAAGTATACTGTAGTTATATCATTTTTATGCATAAAAATATCGATTTCTATTAAAAATTTTTTTTATTTTTAATTGAAGAAAAAGATTTATGAAATTGAAAAGGACCAGAGAGTTAAAAAATTTTGTTTGTAAGTCGCCCAATGAATTCCTATTTCATTTCTCCTATTTTCTTTTCTTCTATAGAGAAGGAAATTTAAATGAAAAAAGATTTAGAATAATCAGGTATCAGCTGACTAATAAGGACATTCATTTAGAAACAAAAATAACTTGAGAGGGTTTTTTAGAGTCCAGTGAACAAACAGGACATAGAGTCACGGATATTCGGAGACCTCTTGGGTGAAAGTGTTCACATGTTGAGGCCTGTGGACATGACTGATGACCTCGCCATGATGAAGAGAATAATGATGATATAACCCAAACTTGAAAATTCCATCTTTTTAAATATTTGAAAAGCATACTAGAAAAACATGATAAGTCCATTTTTTGCAATTTTTCACCCGATCTGTTTGTTTACATGTTATTCCATTGTACGGTGTTTCTTAAAGTGTGAATATTATTGAAACCATCACGTTTTTCAAAAGCATACTCCGGTTTTGCCTCCAGATAGCGTAAAAAAATACAAACAAACAAAAATGGACTTATCAGGTTTTCCCGTGTGCTCTTCAATTATTATGATGGATAAATAAACAAGTAATACGGATGGGCAGCCAAGTAAAATAAGTCTATATCGACGTTTCGAGTAAAGATCGCACTCTTCATCAGGACAAAAATTGATGTCAAATTGTCAGGCGGTGTAGCAACGTTTTTACCAATTTATATTTTCTTGAAAAAATTATCTTTGCTGTTTGTAGGTCGAAGGTTGTGAATCATTTGAGTTTAGAATTTGAAAAATATTTTCTTGTTCGTGGTAGGATAGCAGGGGCGCCGGAATGAATTTGAATCAGGGGGGGGGGCAAAAAATTTTTTTAGAAAATTAAAATAATTTAATATGTTCAAATAGTATAAAACAAAAACAAATCTACTATAAAGCTTTAAAAATTTTAAATAAAATCACAATTTTAATAAAATTAAAATTTTAAAAAATTTGCTAGTGATTTTATAAAAAATATTTTTAGGCTATATTTACACTATTTGAAGGAAAAAAATATTTTTAATTTTTTCTTTTAATTCAATATAAAATGTTTTTCGAAATTAGAAATACAATAGGGTTTATATAAAATATTTTGGGAAAAAATGAATTTCTTACTCTTTTAATTTTTTTTTAATTTAAAAGATATTATTTTTCAAAAGTAAAAATGTATCATTTTTAAAAATAAATGAAATAAAGAAGAAGTATTGCCCCCTCTGCCCCCTCTTATAGAATGCCAGGGGGGGGGGGCAATGTATCCCCCCCCCAGTTCCGGCGCCTATGTAGGATAGCAATGAATGTTTTCTTTTACTTCGAGAAATTATTATGAAAAAATCCCATATTTAGTTAATCGATACATAAGACAAATATTAATTTAACCTTTATTTATTCAGTGATTAATAATTTTTGAAAAAGTATTATAAATTAAATAAAAAATCTGCAAACAAGTGACACAACTTTCCCTCAAATCTCTTGAAACAAAAGGAGTCCGAACCAAAAACAAAAGAGTCATATAAAATTTTTAAAAGAAATAGAAAAGTGAGCTAAAACGAAAAAAATTTATTTTTTCAATAGACAGCATTGACTTGCGGTGTTAAAAACCAGCCACAATGCTACCCCCTGCGTCTAAATAGTCCTCGTTTATAACATCCAATTTAATATGTATGTTCTATTATTAATTATAGATGCACACCTTATTAATTTAAATGTCATTTTGGTTGATAGATTTGCATATTAAAAAGGAGTTTTCCTTTATGATATTATGCTAAACATATGGCCAACTCCGATAGATTTTTTTATCTAAAAATACCATAAATGGATCAAATTAATGCTCTATTAATAAAAATTAATCTTTTAATAGTCGGATAATCAGAAAGAGTTGAATGAATTTTGAGGTTTATTTCATCATATGAACGCAAAATAAAAGACTATAATTAAAAAAAAAAGTGTGATAATTAAGCTTATTTACTGGTGTTATCCCTCCTACGCCCTAATCAAGTGTAAGGCGATAGATTAAAATGAAAATAGCGAAATAATTTTTTGTTTTTTATATAATTACCTAATTAACAACTATAGCGAAGTAGCAACTTAATGGTCGAATATTCAAAACTCGACTCCGCCGATTTAATAAGAAATCTCAGGAAGTAAAGTCAAGACGTGAGACACCTGCTTCAAATTTTATTATTTTTTTTAGCCTATATATTTATTAAAATAACGGCGATTGAATTGATTTTTGTTCAAAAATATTCTAGTTCTTTTGGAAAAATATCTAAAGGGTAAATAATGTTAGAGGAAAATTTTTCATATACTTGTATAAATATTGTATAAGTTAGTAAGTGACTGTGAATATATTTGATTTAAATGAGGGCAGGTTCAGCCAAATAAAAAGCCTTTATCGATCCCGGAGACGTTTCGAGATATATTTAATGTCTCATCAAGAAACATATCTCGAAACGTCTGAGGGATCGATAAGCAGATAAAGGCTTTTTATTTGTATTATTATGGGAGTTTTTAATTGTAGACCACATTTGTTATTAATTATTTATTAAAAATATAAATACTGTACAACGTTTCGACTGCTTATTCTGTAGTCGTTTTCAAGTACTGTGGACTTGCTCCGACTCAAGCTTTATATTTGGCTGAATCTGCCTTCATTTAAATCACACGAGGGAAGTTAATAAGTAAAAAAAAGTCAAAAGGAAAAAAAATTAAAATATTTTTCAAGATATATTCATTTGAAAAAATATTAATATTCAATATACGTATATCTCGATTCGGGCTTAACAAATCACAGGAATATTCAACAATTGGTGGGCCAATGGTCCTCGGGAATCGAACCCGGGATCTTCAGCCTATTCGAGGTATAGGTGTGCTTTATTTGTACCAGCCGCCGAAGCCTCGACCTTACCAACAAATACATTTCCCTACCAAGAGAAAGATTTCTCACTTTGATTCTCTCGGTAGAGAAATTCAAGCCAACTGTTTTTAGGGAAATGTGAGTATTTATTGAAGTTGGTAGAGGGTCCGGATGCTCAGTGCAAAAGTAAGCATACTCCGGATAGGCTGGAGATCCCGGGTTCGTTTCCTGGGAGCGTGGGAACTTTTGAATAATAATTTATTATTTTCTAACTGCAGTCGAATCTGGCCTAATAGAAATAGCAAAACAAAATTGACCAACAAGTGTTCAGAGTAATTAAACCTTCGAGAGAATATAAACGAAAAAAAAAATAGATCAATCGGTCAGGAAATGATCCTAAGATTTGACGTCCTTAAAGACTTAAGGCTGCTCAAAGGGAATGTAAAAGAGTCTCTCTCTGTCTTGCAATGGAAAAATGCGCTACACCTCAAAAATAATTGTGAAATACTGATTTAGATAATAAATAAGTACTCTTTTAAAATAAAAAGGTAAAAAAAAAGAAAAAAAAAACAAGGTCATTTTGAAAAATTTTAAACTATTTGATATTTACAGAAAATTTAAACCCGTAGAGACAAACGTGACATAACACAAAAGTATGTTAAACGAGGAGAGTTCATCCATGCGTGCTCAATTTTTGCTAACTATTTTACTATACAGGGTGTGTCTTGCTATGCTAAAATAAATTTAAATATAAAAGATTCCACTTTCTCTGTTAATAGATATTTTCGAGAGATGTACACAGTGCTTACTTAAACATCTTTTGAATTTACATAGGAATCTAAGATCACATCTGACCTCAGGTTTTTATATAATATTAATTATTTTTATAAATTTGTAGATATTGATACTTTCTAAAATAGTGTTACTTTCGTTTAGAAAGATTAATTAAATGACAGAAGAGAAAATATCTTCAATAAATGTTTTATTAATGTCCTATTATTTTTATGAAATCCTATGAAGAGAAATTGTAAAAAATATAAAGAATCTTTTTTTTTTCTTTGATTCGCTAAAACCTAAGCAGCCTAAATTTATGAATTTATATTAAGAGATTTTCCCATCAATTCACTAGGTGAAACTTATTAGAATTACGAATTAATTTTTCATTTTCAAGATTAATTTAACTATTTCAAAAGTAAACTTAAAAAAAAATCACCAGTTAATTACTTTTATTATGTCACCTTTTGAAAAATGAAATTATGAAATTTAAATAAAAATAATCAGTAAATATTAATGAGCTGAGAAAAAGAGAGTTGTGTTTTAGATATCAATGAACCATAAAATCTCTGCTGGTGGAAGATTTCAATTAAGGTAAAAAAAATTTGACAAGGGTTATTTTTTCCAGAATTCGAGGAAAACCTTAAAAGCTTTATACAATATAGGAGCCTTTTTAAGGGTTCCAGGGGAGTGAGTTTGCTGTTTTTTATTTAAATTTTTTCAGAAGTATCAGCAAAGATCAGACACTTTGATAAATTGCCCTTCTAGTAAAGGAAAGATAAGAATATTTTCTATTTTTGCCAAATAATCGTTTTTGATTGAATTTTTAGTCAGTATACTATTAAAAAATTAAATTTCATTTAGAATATAATTGAATTTTGGGGCAGATTTCCGATCTTCAGAAGCATTTAATCGTTCTTGGGGTGAAAAGGGAGAATTTGATTTCATTTTCGTAATTTGGATGACTATTTAGAATTTTGAATAAGAAATTGTATTGATTCTCAAAAAGTCTTATTTTGAAAATCAAGTTTTACGAAATTAAGGTGCGCGTCTCGAAAAGCCGTTAAAAGACCTTTGACTACCGATTGCTCGAGGCGGCAAGAGATGGCGTTAGTTTTCCCATAAGAATACAAGGGATTTATTCCATTTCATTTTAAAGATTTCAGCTAATTAATTAAGGGTAAAAAAATTAATTATTTTTTAACACAATGATTACTAATTTAATTATCTATAATATATAGAGCGAATTTTTAAAAAATATCTTTTCTTTAATGCGATTAATCTAAAAAAAAATTTATTTTTTCGAAAATCAAAAAAAAAGGCTTCTATAAGTTGTAAATATTTTAAGCAGCTTTAATTTAAAAAAAAATTGAGGTCGATAGCTTCAAAATTGTGGCCGCTGGAAACTCCCAAAATTAGCACCCCGAAACGCGCACCTTAATAAAAAAAAAAAAACAACGGATGAAAAAACTTTGACATGAATTTGACATAAATTTTATCGTAAAATTAATGTCAAGTAAAATTGCAAATAAATATTTATTATAAATTACAGGCATGAAAATAATTTTGCAATTTTAGAACGGAAATTCAGTAATATCATGTTCTATTCAAAAGGTGACAATATGTTTTCAAGTTACGAATATAAAGAATTATAAAGTAACTAACCAAATTTTTAATTGAGGTCACTGTCAAATTTTTCTCGCTCTAGAATATTGTTTAATGATGCAAATTTTTGATTTTTTGCCAATAGACCACCTGCAGATTTTTAAACCAGAATGCGACAACTAATACCAACAACAATAGGCAAGCGATTGTACAATTTGACAAAATCGTGAATAAACATCACTTAAGAAATTTACTTTCGTGTGTTGAATTATTTAAATATAATTAGAATAGATCAGGGAATTTCTTTTATTTGACAATATAACAGTTTTAAACTACGTATAGAAAATATGCTAACTTACTCTTTTTTTATTAAAGAGAAAATTGAAATGAACAAAAAAATCAAAGAGAAGAGCAATTTAATTTATTTTCTTTATCTATTTATTGCATAGGTGTGCAAGAGTAAGAGGGAGTTTTTTAAGGGCTAATTGCCCTTTCTTTGGGCGCCTTAAAGTCGACTGTCGGCGAACAAAGGTTAAGAAGAAAAAGAATGACAGAGAAGATATTTATAGGTTTTCTGTGTTCCTTTCAGCATGTAAACATCCCCCTCATTCATCTACGAAAGTTTAAAGTAACAAAAAGCAAAATTCGAAATTTTAAATAAAAAAAATTCTGAGAAATAATCGCCAATTATTAATATAATATGCCATGAGGTGCATACAAATAATATATTTTTCTCTTATATCATACCCCGATATGCCGTGAAAAGAATCAAGAATCAAGCTGGTCGGCCCATCTCACGTCCTGGCACTTGAGAGGAAAGAAGATTGGAATATAGGTGTGGAAGAAATTCCAATTTAGCTCATGTAATCCACGTACCAGTAAATATACCGATACACAACATCTTATACACACAACATCTCACAACAATAACTAAAATACGAAGTAATGGAAAATTTATTTATCAAATTATGCAAAATTCGTTGAGAACATGTAATTATTACATAAAAGACAATAATGCGGAAAAAAATATCATCTTATACTCGACAATTTAATGAGTCAATTTACATTTATTAGTTGCAGACTCCGGCTTTGCCTGGACCCCTTTTTCATTATTTATAACGTGGTAGAAAATAAAATTCCTTTCTTCGTTTTCTAAGAGCATTTTGAAAATCGTTTATGGATTAATTAAGCGCGTTTAATTAACTTTGTCTGACTTACTGGTTTTC